>JAUZND010066938.1:5053-17480 GCA_034780555.1 Coelogynopora nodosa | reverse complement strand
ACAAAGTTATATTTTTTTTTTTCATGCAACACGAACCAATCAAAGGTCTCACACTCGACGGACACAGCTGTCTGCCAGGGAGAGATAAGGTACGCTGCTGGGATTCGAACCCGCTACCTTCACGCTAAATCACCAGCGCCTTAACCGACTGGGCTACCTCTCCCACTTAACAATAAACATATATTATGATGATAGCATTATAATTGAAAAATACTAATTAAACAGAAAATTCACAAAGTAAAACAATTATAATTCGCCCAGCCCTTTTTGAATGCCTCGAAATTATTATGCAGTAAATTTTTAATATTAAAGTGAAATATTTCAAATCGTTTGACTTTTTAGTTAGCATTATATACATTATTGCTTACATTATTCCATAAGGGTGGTTTCCCATTCAAAATATTACCAATGTGTTTCAGGAGAAAATATATATTAATTGACAAATTGATAAAAACAATAACTATAAAAAATGATTTATTTGAATGTTTCTGTGAGAAAAAATATATCTACAAATTTTCGGAATAAACACTTCCCTTATCAAGTCATATATATTCCTACTATCACTTGAAACAAATAGATTTAGCATTCTTAAACTGCGCATATATTGTTGGATAGACTTCATTCGAAAATGTTAATTTTGACTCTTCTATACAATTAAGTCATTTTTAATATTTCTCTATGATAAGGGAGGTGGTTCTTCCGAGGATTTGTAAATACCTATACTTTTTATCTCACAGCAGCATGTGCTTATTTTCTTATTTATCGATACAAAAATCTGCCCCAGACAACATAATGTAGCGAATTATCACCGCAATTAATGACTTTGTTGCACTTAAGCTGTAAATGTGTTTATTATTCAAATAACAAATGAACACAATCTGCAAATCGGTTTATAAGTCCGGTCATAAATTTACTTAAATTAACATAAATATCGCACCCATATATCAATAGTTAGATATCAAATGTGTGTCTTCAGATTTTTTAAAAATAATTTAGATAACAACACATAGCAAGGCTGACAATATTTGGATATGATATTTATACCTGAGGTTCAACTGTGGAGGAAATTAATTCATCAAATTAGACATTTTAGAAATAAGAGGAATCATAATATCCCCTTTATCGTGTTAGAAAATACGAATTCCATCTAGGTGAACATAAGGAGTGTATCTATCCTATAATGTAATAAACATACAATACAAAAGCATGAAATATTTTTGTTGGGCTGTTGACACAAAACTCCTGAAAGGTATATAAGTGTGCACCGATCCTCCCCCATACGTTTTATACGCCTTGAGATGGGGAAATGGAGACCAAAATCTAACAAACTTGCTTGTTTTCAAAGTGTTATTACAGGTGCGAATTAAAAACAGATAATGTGAGGATTAGTTAGATACATAACGTAGATATATAATTACATAGATGCATAATGTAGCCAAATTAATATAGCATAACTAAGTCTCCATCTAGCATTGGTTCATGAACAAAAAATGATACTTTTTGTTTTTGAAAATATAGAAGAAACAGTTTTTCCACTAAATACTCATAGCCTATATCCATATTTTCCAACTATATTTAATATAAGCTAGAATATATATAATTTTGTAGATCTCCATATTTAATGTCTATATTAAGTATTATTATGTTTACATGGTAGGCCTATATATTAATCTTATATGTCTAAATATGTAATAAAATCTGCAATTGGTAAAGTGGTCGAGGGTAAATAAATGCTCTTTTCAGAAAATAAAATAAATTCCCTTTTGGTAATAATATAAATTTCACACTATGTACACAGTACCCGTACAATTACTATGTCATGATGTGTTTAAATTATGTACAAAGAAAAAGGCCTTATTAATTTGCCCCTGTACCCTTATAGACCCCGCTGAAAATTGTGCATCCAATCTAGGGTGCACAATTTTATGTCGGGTGTGCTCTTTTTAAAAAACTACCCCCTTTGAAAAATCCTGGCGACGGCCATGGAATATAAACGCATTAAAATACAATATATATATATAATAAAAGTAAATTGCTAATACATGGAATTTTTCGGGTATTAAACCCATACATTATTTTGTTTTGATCTGCACCTAATTTGTACAGTTTTCCTGCAATGATTGTTCTACATCCAATTTGATTTATCTGTCTGTCTACTGTAGTTACATTTATAAACTTCTGATGATTTTAAACTTTGTTATGTATAGACATCTTTTTTAGAATAGAAATCTCATAAGAAAAACTTAACATTCATGGAGTGAAACAAAAATGTATTTTCAAGGATTACTAAAAAATATAATCACGTTATAAATATTGATATCTTTAAGGCATCCATTTATGCTATTTACCATATTATTTTTCTCAGTAAAATTTTCCACAGATTACAAATAAATATGTATTATTTTCTATGTGCATATTTGTCAATAGTAGTTAAGAAGGTTGGATTCTGCAGCACTTTTTGTCCAATATCTAGGTCATGGCGGACTAGTTTCACTTATAAGTTTCGGTTTCAATAAGATCACTGCTAGTACATGACCTAGATATTTGACAAAACGTGCTGCAGAGCCCAACCTTCTTAACTACTGTCAATTTAATTATTCTTTTCAAAAAGTAAAATAAAACCAATGACTGAATTTAAAAGACATTAATAAATCATTTATCCAAATTTGGGAGTATTTTTACCAACTCAAGATTTTTTTATATATTAACCTTTATCGCTACGAAGCGCTACATTTTGTAAGCTACTCTAACTACATACTATGCTAAAGACTATTGAAGGCTTTGTTCAGTTATGGTTTACAGTTTGTAGCAATGGTTGAATCCCGATTTCCTAACGTTTTAATCAACTCGAAAGATTGGTGGTGCATTGTATTAACACATAAACGTATAACCTTTACTGATCATTGGTTTGTACTGCACTACAGTCGAAGGAGTTTGGTGGCCAAAGTCCATGATGGTGGCCGAGAAGGCGAGAAACACAGCGTATCGATTTTTTGGGCAATCCAAAGTATCATCTGTATCAGGCGAGAACTGCCCCTTGTACTAAGAACAAAGAATCTGTCCCTGAATTCAAGTTTGTTCAAGTATGACCATGGCAATTAGACACAATGGTTTTGTACATTGGCAAACGGAATCACAATGTCCTTCTTTTGAGCTATATACGAATTGAATGTTCTTGTGTTCGCAAAACAGTTCGCTGGATATTGTTGGTTTTTTCAACATGATCTCTGCTTCTGTTAATAATGGGTTTATTCAAAAGAAACGTGCGGACTACAGAAATTCGGGAAAGGAATTTGTGAAGGCCTTGGCCTATGCTCTGGTTGGACGATATGCCAAGAATTGACATTAAAAAATTATCGATTTATCCATGCAGCTCGAATAATGCACTTGTTACCTCCCTGGACAGACATATCTTCCACAGGTAGTTTCGAGGTGCTGTCTCTGTTTGCTCTAAGACAACGAGAATGCGGTGTGAAATCGGCATAGAATCTGTTTGGTCTGTCCATCGTGAAACGATTAAGCGTTTATACTTGCTCTAATAAATGTGAATAAATTAAAAGATTTGGAAATGATTTTACTTTCCGTTTTGTGACAACTGGATTTTACCCATTCTGTACTTTGTCAACTTTAAGGACTCTCTTATTTTTGCGTCCATACCATACATACCTAGAGTATATCCAGACGTACAGACTTATTGTAGTAGCTATTTAAGTAGACAGGAATTTTCTTTTCAAATTATAATATAAAACCAGAGGAACATTCACGAGTTCCCTGTGTTCCCCGAGTGAGGACTGAAGATTGTTGAGTGACTTAATTGTTTGACAAAGTCGAAGGCAGAGCTTAATTAACGAGTTCACATACTTATGAGCACATCTCATTACGGATTCATGCTTCAAGTATATAGAATGCATAGTGTTGCTTTTCGTTCTATCGTATAGGGATAGCTTTCATATAGCGTAGTTTTCCATCTGGTGTTGTAGCTTTTTGTCGTTACTTGAAGAGCAACGCATACTTCGTCTCGCTTAGAGTTATCTCGTGCTTCTACTACAGTGAGTCTGAGCAATAATTTCTTCAAGCCATCATTTTATAACATATTTATCACAATAAGATTTGTGAGCGAAACATCGGATATATGTCATTATTATTATTTCTTAATGATTGGTTATTTCATGTAATTGTACATATTCGTCTTCCTCTTTTTCAATCAATATAGTTAACAGTTTATTTTTGCTAATGAGCACAATTGACAAAAAATACTTACATACTAATTAATATATTGTTGATATTGTTAATATACCTTTACATCATTGACGAATAATTTTATGTTATTAAAAACTTTAAAAAAATTAAAACGTTATAGCACAAATACAACAGCATCAAGAATAGGTAAAATAATTTTTTCGGATTAAATTGGCTCTGTTTTATTTGTAATGAGCAATAGAATTGTAAATAGTCTGCTATATAAAGTTGCATTGTTGGCACTCATTTCAGCAATTAGCTCTCGTTAACACCCCGTACATGTGCGGGACGTTCAGCCAGTTCTAAGTTTATTTATTCAACTGCCATTTCGCGCGAACCTTCGTTTCGTTTGTTGATATAAAAATATTTAGTTATTGAATACATTACTATGTTTTAAACGATCACTAAACGTTTTGGATAATATCTATTCTTACATTGAACAGAGACACGATAGTTAGCAAAAAATGGATTTGTTATTTTAAAACATGGACAGTAAGAAATTATTTAAAAATCAAAATACAACGTTCGCAAAAAGACGGCAGTCGGATTGCTACATTACTTAAACCATATAAACCTGTTTGGAACCTCTCACTCTCTCTCTCTCTCTCCCACACCCTCTCTGAAGCGTTCATTTACGTATAACTGTCTTATTTTTTGCAATTCTATCTTTATTTTTTGCAATTCTCTCTTATTTTTTGCAATTCTCTCTTATTTTTATCAATTCTCTCTTATTTTTTGCAATTCTCTCTTATTTTTTGCAATTCTTTCTTATTTTTTGCAATTCTCTCTTATTTAATGTACATAATTCTCTCTTATTTAGAACATTTATTCTTTTTTAATGTTTATCTCCCTATAAAAGAGAATTACATTAAATAATAGAGAATTACACAAAATAAGACAAAATTACATAAAATAAAACAAAATTACATAAAATAAGACAGAAATAAATAAAATAAGACAGAATTACATTAAATAAGAGAGAATTACATCAAATAACAGAAAAATACATTAAATAAGATAGTTATACCGTATGTGAATTCTTTGTTGTGTCATATATTGTCATATATATATATCACATGTGGAAGTGCTTCCACAATACAAAAAAATTATGACAAAGATTTTTAGTTCAGTTTTTCTTATACTACTATATCTATGACGTAGCATATAATTAATTTAAAAGGTTTTGACAAGATTCATTAACTATCTTATTATATAGATTGAAGGAATATCTTGTGCCTTATTAGTTTTATCAATTTTGTTTATATATAAATAGTTTTTAATTTATTTTATTGTAGATACATTTTATAATCGTAAAGATATTAATAATTAATTATTTATATGGCAAAAATATATGGAATTTAAATCGTTTTTTTTATATAACCTTATTATTATAGTTCATATACATATAGATTATTAATAATAATATATATTAATTATTTGTAAAAGTATTTATACTGTATTACAATATAATATATAAATAAAATATGATAATGTGGTGCATGTTATTTAACCATATAACATAAATTACTGTTAAATGTCTATCATTTGTTTATATAATAAATTTAAAAGCCGAGAGATTGTTTTTCTTATTTTTTTAGAAATAAATTACACAGAGGAATATTATTTAAAAGCAAGTACAAATTCTAATAAACTATTATTACATATTATGTTAAAAACAACTGTTAGTGAAATATCTTTTGGAATTTGATTAATAAAGCATTTTCTAAAAAATATTGTTAGTACGATTTCTTTAAGCAAAGATTATGTAATGTAGCCTAATTCACTTATAAGGTAAGGTATTTTAATAAAAATTGTATGACCTTTGTTTCTTAAGTTAAACTTCATTTTTTCTTACTGTAACCAACAAAAATAATGCGATACATACAGATACTACCAATGTTAAAAAAATGATATTCGCTCTTTCTATTTTAATACTATACGATACATATCTATAGTTAACGAAATCATTATTTCTGCCTCCCTTCACAATGTAATTGTCAATTTATATGTAAGGAGTAAAAGAACCCCTGCGTATAAATTGGATCAATATATAGTTATATCCCCCATAAGTGTCAACTCAATTGCAAGCAGCCATGCAGAAGAGCGCCCATCTCCCATCTGTACCCATTCAAATACGTAGCCTATAATATGACACACACAGTTGATTCAAGGAATTTTAATTTTCAAATGTGATCCATCTTTCCCGCCTAAATATAGTCCCTATATACACAGTAATGCGTGAAAGATTTGTATTCAAATAGGCTGGTTAATTTTTCACTGCATAGCCGTTTCCTTTAGTTTAAACGAAGAATAAATAATAGTAATAATTAGTTTTGATGAAAAAGTATTTTCAAATGGAAACAACTAGGGGTATAAGGTACATGAAACGATCCACTATATATACATTTAATAGTTTTATATAGGTACTATAAATAAATACAATTTTAATACAAATAACAAGCACGATAACGGTTGTGACAGCGCTACGGAAACAAAAGGAATGAGTTATCATCAAACCACAAATATTATTTATAAAAAAATGTCACAATCCAAACTTATTTACGAATATCTTTGAGTGAATTATTAATTTTAATCAACATGAGAATTTAGAATTAAGAAATTTAGTATGAACATATTTTTTACTCTAAGTGTTACGAAAAATATTATTAGAAATTATTTGGAAGATTAAATTTATAATTTAGTTCATGATCAATTAAAGTATGTGAGGAAATTTTTAAAAATATTTTTGATAAAACTTACATCAATTAACTTGCTCATAGAATTGCTGTTTACAATTTTAGATTGGATTATGTATTGATGAATTTACAGTATTATTATTTTTATTGATACAACATATCCATATAATTTTAATATTTATAATTTGATATATTTATTTACTATTTT
This sequence comes from Coelogynopora nodosa, assembly GCA_034780555.1. Classification (NCBI taxonomy): domain Eukaryota; kingdom Metazoa; phylum Platyhelminthes; order Proseriata; family Coelogynoporidae; genus Coelogynopora; species Coelogynopora nodosa. Next base: position 10,337 of record JAUZND010066938.1, on the reverse strand, counting down.
TTAAATGAATAAATGATTTAAATGATTCCTTCAAAAAAAAATTAAAAAATTAATGGCGATTTATAGTTATATTTGTACTATAATATATATTTTACTTTATTATATGGATTACATTGTATTATAACTCTTTAAAATTTACGTTGTTAACTTAGTCGATATGCGCAAAAATAGTTATTTTAAGCATAGAAATAAAAGTGTTTAATGCTTATGAAAACCACCATATATTATATATAGCAATACATGTAATAATAATCCAGTAAGGAATTGCTATGCATCGCTATAATCAAATATTTAGATCAATTTGTCATATCATGCATGGAAGGACTTTCCTGGCAAGATATCTGTCATGACGCACTGGTTGAAGCCGAACCAACGAAGATAAAAAAGCCTCGAATAAATCTTCTTTGTTGTCAGTTCCTTATTCTTGTTCATTATTATCATGAGAAAAAGTTAATAATAATAATAATGAATATCAAATACGAACAATCAAACTTAATCAAACAGGTACAAATATTCGACAAAAATGTTAATTAAAAAAATTGTCTTGATACAATTTAAATATATGTAGGCAACCTGTCATATGTCTTAAACATTTGTCATAAAATAATTTCATAGAATAGTCATAGTCATAGAATAGTCATAGTCATAAAATAGTCATATAATAGTCATAAAATAGTCATAAAATAGTCATATAATAGTCATAAAATAATGTTATAGAATAGTCATAGTCATAAAATAGTCATAGAATAGTCATAAATAATGTCATAGAATAGTCCTAGTCATAAAATAGTCATAGAATAGTCATAAAATAATGTCATAAAATAGTAATAAAATAGTCATATAATAGTCATAAATAATGTCATAGAATAGTCATAGTTTTAAAATAGTTATAAATAATGTCATGGAATAGTCATAGTCTTAAAATAGTCATATAATAGTCATAAAATAATGTAATAGCCTAGTCATAGTCATAAAATAGTCATAAAATAATGTCATAGAATAGTCATAAAATAGTCATAAAATATTCATAAAATAGTCATAGTCATAAAATAGTCATAGAATAGTCATAAATAATGTCATAAAATAGTCATTGTCATAAATAGTTATAGAATAGTCATAAAATAGTCATATAATAGTCATAAAATAGTCATAAATAATGTCATAGAATAGTCATAGTTTTAAAATAGTCATAAATAATATCATGGAATAGTCATATAATAGTCATAAAATAATGTCATACCCTACTATTTGTGAACCACCAGCTTTTCCACAAAGCGTTTTTTTTTGCCATCTATAAATTTAAATTAGATTCAAACTTTTAATTTATAGTCGACATGTAAATATTTTCTACATTTATAAATATGGTATGAAATCATATTTAATGTCATGTTTAATACGTAATACAGTTACATGCCTATATACATAGCATACACAACATATAATAGCACATGTGACTTAAATATAGGAATAAATCCGTTCACCAAATCACCGAAGGGAGTGACTGGTGGAAGCGAAGTATAGATGCGAGGGAATTTAGCACATGTTGGAACGTGGAGAAAGTGGTCAAAGAAAGGAGGCGTGAATTTGTAAACAATAGGCCAATTTTCTTTACACTCAGGAGTATTATAGAGTTTGAGTGTTTTTTTTCACTATTTAAATTTAAGGGGAGTAAACAATCGGATACGCTTTCTTTCATCATCGATAAAGCAAAAAGCTTACTTATTCCATTGAGCTGAAATTTAAATAGAAGTGTTTCCTATTTTTGAAATAATTTTGTTGTGGCTGTTAATTTTAAATATTAGTATTGCCAAATTACCCGGAATAATTATTTATAAATAAGTTTGTGTAATTTTTTTAAATTTATATTGTAAGCAGAAATTTTTTATGACGTCAACAGTGAATCAAAAAGTAATATTTAATATTTTCAGGCATCCTCTGAAACATTTATTATTTGTATATATTGAACATTTTCAAATTCTTTATTGAATATATTATTTAAAAAGTGTGATAATCCGTATTAAGGTTTAACCTGTATAATGTAACAATGGAATCATTTAAATAATACAATAGCGCGCGCATATACTTTTATCTTTAAATAAAAAATGGGCAAAATCACATTTCTCCTAATAAACTTGTGTTCTTAAATTGTTTTTCGGATTGACTGCCACAGTAAAAGCACTATTTTAATATTAAAAGTGTTCGCTATTTCCAATTAGATCATTAAAAAAAATCAACCAGTATATTTATCAACAAAAATATGACACCATAGTTATTGAAGTGAAATTCTCGTTTTAATTATAAAATAAACGATTTTTCAGTGCCACGCTTTTAACCTACAGTTGATAAAATCTGTGTATATTTATAATTGTAAAGATAAAATATTAATTTAAAATAAATTCTTTTTTATATAAAACAAAGTGTTTGTTTATTTCATGCGGAATGTATTCCATACAATATTAACTTTATTGTTTATAAAACAAAATAAACAGAAGGCGTAGGCGTAGATAGCGCTACTTCTTATGCGTCCTCTCTTTCTTATGAATATACCCTCCGGCGTAAAAAGCAACAAGACTATAATACAATAAACAATTATACTAATTAGAAAATAGAGTGTTTAACAAACATTCACTATACTATACAAATATTATAATATAGGTTGACATATACGGAACCACCCATTGTATTGTACAATATATAGAACTTATAAGACAATATAAGACTTATAACCTATATACTTATAAACAAGGCTTATATAATGATGTTTTGAAGTTATCTATATATAAAACAATTTAAATACACCACTCGTGAAATATCGTGTTCCAAATGGAAACAATTCAAACAGACAAAAACAATTTTCTACTATATTAATTAAATGAGACTTGTTTATTGATCCTTACTTTGAAAACACTAATTGGAGATAATAAATGGTGTATAATTAAAATAGAAACACCAAAAAAGGTGGATGAACTAGTGTACAGTTTTGCAAAATACAAAAAGGTCCTTAAATATTCTTTCATGTTCTAAAGAGTTTATACATAAAATACGAAAAGTCTAAAATTTTAATACGTAACAGAAAGGTTACATATTATAAAACATGTACTTTCCGTAAGGTAACATTTTACTTTCTCTATATTTTCAATATACATAATTAATAAGATACTATAAAAGAGATTACACGAAGAGATAACGTTCTACACTATGTCTAGCAAAAGTCTAGCCTAAAAGTATAACATTTTACTAAAAGGTAACCACGGGGAAAAGCTTTCTTATAAATTGGGGTACGGTATACCGGGTGGAATCAATGATCACACTGATATCATTAATTTTATCAACATAATCAACGCGATTGTTATTTAGACATATTATAAAATATGGAGATTAATAATTACAACAAAGCAGTAGCTAAGGAGATTTTAGCAAAGCCGTTAGTACAAAATAAATTACATTTATAGAATGCCGTGTTTAATTGTCAAATATTACTGCACCATAGTAGCTACAAACTTATCAACAATATTATGAAACGGGAGTGTGAGACTATTATTGCGATGCATAAAGGACTTTATTATAGTGTCATCAGCGAAGAGTATGCTGGTAATATCGCCTAGTAATATATAATATAATAAAATATTAATATTATAATAAAATAATATATAAATATAATATATAAATGGTAATTATACAGGGTGATCGCTTGCAAAGAAAACTAAATGGAAATGTTGAAATTAGGTTATAATGCAAGTATATATTACATAATAGAAGAGACCAATAGCATTAACTCTGCGCTTGAGAAATGTTTTCCAATCCTTATGTAAGCCATCAGTGATAATTGCAGATTACCATATAGATAATTATGCAATATTTTATATGTAGCGTTCGTCAATATTTGTAAATTTTTTGTAAGAAGAGTTTTTACATTATTAAGTTGAAAAACTAAAAGATTTTCATCTCTGCCACTTTACGTGTTTTAATTTAAGGGTGCACACTGAGCTCCTAATTGATCTCCCGACACGTCTTTATCAATCATTCAGCCGAATTGTAGCCCAATTCTGTTCACAAATTCTGTCGTTTCCAAGCGTTACATTCTATACTTCTCTTACGCTATATCAGTGGTGGCGGGATGGTTTTGTTTGCCTATCTTTATTTGGCAGAATCAGATCTACTTTTCCCCCTTTTAGTTGCTTCCATATTTGCACGCCCGCCATCGTGGGGTGCCCAACGGTGGCTGTCAGTATGTATCCGGACGTCTGTATTTATCCGTCTTTACGAGAACCGCTCAACTGGATTAGCTTAGCCTATATACCTACGTCCTGAAGATGCCCCCCCAGCTCGTAGGCTATCGTTTTAATAACTATACCTATATATAATCGATAACTATTTAACATGTTTGGTCACAATTATTTTTGCTCAGTCTGTTATTTGAGTTATCTGATATTTGTATTTCTGTGAGGTCTATTACGAGGTCTATTGCGAGGTCTATTGCGAGGTCACTGTGAGGTCTATTGCGAAGTCACTGCGAGGTCTATTGCCCGCTGTGTTTAATTAATTACTTTATTATTGTTTTTAAAAAAATTGTCAATTCATAATGATAAATAGGTTTTTTATTACAAATTGATGAAACCTAAAATGATTACATTATGAGGGACACAATAAATGGTGACACAAATAGTTACACGAAAGATAAATTGAAAAGTAGGAACGTAAATAGGTCAATACGTATGCAGGTCAACGTATGTAGGTCAACGTATGCAGGTTAACTTATGCAGGTCAATACTAAAGCGGCAAAATGAAAGATAATAGTTTTACTCTGGTTTTGAGATGTATAACTTTTTTTAAAGATTTTCATTCAAAACCAGAACTTCGTAGCAACTGAGAAATAAATATAGATGTAAATAAATAACTAAGATGTAAATATGAAGTTTTTCATCATATTTTATCATTAATATTTAATTTAATATATGGTCATTTATTTAATTATTCTCTATTAAAACTTTTATTCAACTTGCCATTTTTATCAAATTCTTTTATAATTTTTATAAAATGCATTATTTGAGAGTGTTTAAGAACAAAATGAAAAATTTTATGAAATCTTTATGACTATTATTTTCTTATAATTTTTTTAAAAACTCAATTTTATTGAATACTTAATTTATATTTTTATAATTAATTCTTCAAGTATTATTCAAGTATTTAGTCAAGTATTTAATTCTTCATTCGTCATGATAGTACTTATTTCGTCATTCGTCATGATAGTACTTATTTCGTCATTCGTCATGATAGTACTTAT
>JAUZND010066927.1:0-17485 GCA_034780555.1 Coelogynopora nodosa | reverse complement strand
GAGAGCGGGCTCGAACCTGTTCCGAGACAACACCCTCGGCATCCGCAAACCAGCGTCTTAACCACTCGGCCATTCCAATTCCTCAGTCAATAAAATATAACTTATTGCCTGTATATCTAAAACTGTTTTTCTACTGTACATTAACTGTTTTACTGCTATAAGTTTTTAAATCATATTCACTTTGCAAAAGCTTTCGGGTAAGAAGTTGGTAGTGTTGAACTGCAACAGATCAATCAATATAAGATCTCTCTATCTATGTCTTACTCTATGGACAGCGTTATAAACATCATCATAATCACCATCACGTGTGACACGTTTATTTTTTGTTTTTTAATTTAAAATTAAAACATTATTTACAATGGAAATAATTGTTTGCAATAATAGATCCGAAATATAATTATGAAATGAAAAATGTGCATTCATTAGTTTTCAGTGTGAAAGATATAAAACACTTGTTTCGGAGAAATATTTCAAATAAATATTGCCAATATTTATCCATCTTAATCTATTGATATTTGTTTGTCCTCATCGACTCAATCGGTGCACACAATTAAATGTTTACCTTTTTACAGAATCATAACTATATAAATGACACTTTATACAATTTAAAAAATAATATATTCATACATTATGTTACTTTACAAACGTAGGAAGGATTTATACACCGTATTCTTTCAATATATCTAAACGCGTCTACTTCAATATTCAACTGAATAATTTCATGCTATCGTTTATAATAAAAAAGATAAAAAAATCCCTTCAACAAACAAAAAAGATAAATGCTAGATAGAATAGACATAAATGCATGATATACTTACATTGATATTATTATCATCATTAAATTGTGATCCATTAAAATACCAAACACATTTTTTTTAATGACTTGAAGCAAAGAAAAATATTCTCTTTATCGAATATAGTTATACATTTTACAAAATAAATAAGGTTTGAAATCTAACTCATATTTCTTAAAGGTTTGACAATATATATGATATCACTTTGCACTCTTGACAAATGTAAATACGCCAAAAATGTCATTCCTCTATACAAAAACCTCAATATAATGTTTGTATTCGCGGCTTCTGTCACTCATGTGGGCTTCAATTTTGTAATTACCAATTTATTTTTGAATCTCTTCATAATATTTCTAAGCTTCACTTGACAAAATCCTTCATGTCAAGAAATTATAATCAGGAACTATGAATAATTATTCGAAGCAATTATTATTGGACAGACTTATACCTTGCATATAACATAAAGTAAACAACAAGAAGCGTAATTTTCCCAATATTGTTTGAGCTGTTATAGGCCCATGTTCAAATATTGACAAAGTTGTTTGTTGTTATTTATTCAATTGAAGCTATATATTATATATAATTGCAAAAAATTTTCAGCTTTCATGCAAATAATATAGATCGATAATGACTGTATACAATTAAACCAGATCAATTATCATCTGTGACGTAAGCAGAATGCGGTACTGCACGTTGATTCGACATAAATTAATCAATACTTTGTGAAGTAAGCGGTGCTACTGTGTGTTGATTCGAAATACATTAATCAATAATCTATGACGTATGCGGCGGTATGTACTGCACGTTTATTCGACATCAATTAATCAATATATATGTTAACACAATGTTTGCTTATAATGAGTCCTTTTTTGTATTTTAATAAATTCATACATTGCTTTTTGAAAGAGACAGTCAGTTTCACTATGTACACATATTTCAACATTCATGAAGATGTGTAAGCATAAATACATTTTTTGGTTAGCCTGTCAAGAACCAAAAAACTAATGTTTCAATTTGTTCACACATATTGTACATAATATAATTGGTGACTAAGATATGGTGGGTACGAAATGTACCACTTTAAAATGCTGCGATTTAAGTTTATTCTTGATATTTATTTATTTATTTTAGATATTTTAGATATTTATTTATTCTTGATATCCTTATTCGGAAAGTGATCAGACTAATTTCTTCTTTCATTCAAGAACAGTCAATCTCTCTGAACATTTTTCGTGCTGACAAGACAAATACCTTGCTCTCAAATGGACAAAGAAACCCAGCTTAAAGTTGACACAATAATTTATACAAATGCTCAGTTATGCCATACCTACTGCAGTAGTGACATCAGAACAGACATATTTTATATATACAGTATATATATTTATACACACATTAGAAAGTGATAAACTGCCCAACACGCTCTTAATGAGTATGTTCATAGAGACCAGAAGATATGGAAACATTAAACATCAAAGAGACCGATGACCAGAGGTCGATGACCGATGACATTCAACCGACATCTTTGGGAACTATACAGATGGCAATCTGTCAATGCAAAGTTTTTGAACTGGCAGCGGTGTTCACGCAATGCTGATCACGTGACTTGTAGGGATGTATGTTTGTGCAGTACACTGTGTCAGAATGATGATGAGTCATGGAGTGATCCATGCAAAGGTGACCATGATGACTCTTGGAGTGATACGTGCAAAGATGACCATAAAGATGACAGTGAGGACTAGGTTATTATGGGTGATATATCCGGATATGATGATTCCTATCATATTAACTAAGAAAAATAAACCATGATTAAAAGAGATTAAATGATTATATAAAGCAATAATAATGTCATAATAAAGATTTAAAATAACACTAAGTTTCACAAACATTTATACTAAATTAATTTGCATTAATTAATTCTCTGTTACTATCGTCATCAATGATTTACAATTGAAATTGTGGTATAATGTTTACATTAATATACAATTTAAGTAACAAAAAACAAAGGAAATTTTTATACAGCAGTTATGTCACATTTTAAACGACACATGCGTTGATAACATATTAATTAATTATTAGGTTAACATTTGTAATACATGTTGGACTGAGAAGCAACGAAGCCAACAAAGTAACATAAGGCTAACCTCATGGCATAATAGGTTATGTTCAGTCCAAATGAATTATGTACACTATTTAATATAATCTTAATGGGATTTGTCATTAAATTGGGTCACATTGGGAAAAGTGTTAATTTCCAATTAGCTGACTTCTGGTATATAGGCCACTGTTATTAAAATAATGACATTTCTTTGCAGAATGATTGTTCATAAAATGATAGATAAAGTAATTTATAACGCATCCAACTGTTATGTGTTTTACCCTGAAATATTATATAAGAATCCATTTATATAGGTATATACATATGTATGACGTTGCAATAAACGAATTTCTCAATATTAAAAAAATTGAGTTTCACAAAAATGTGTAGACTATATCTGAAATGTATGTAATATTAATTAATTATTATACCCTCGGTACCATATCAGTCAAGATGAAATATTAATGAGGAGCGCAACAGCAAGCGATATCGATACCATATCAGCCAAGATGGAATATGAATAAGGAGCGCAACAGCAAGCGATATCGATACCATATCAGCCAAGACAAAAATCAAGGAACAGGCCCTCCAATTCTGGGGTTCTAGAAAATTAAGCAGTAGGTAACTCTAACAAGTTACAATTATCCACATTGCACTTTCCAAATGTTACTCCACGTCATACATATACCACACGTTTGCGAAAAACGGATAATTCGATTATGAGGAGATATATACAACAATACAATTCCGCAAATTCATGAAACGAGAAATACAAGCAAAAATAGCAATACATAAATTATTAAAATCAATGAGTGGAGATAGAAGTGAAAAACCGGTACGGATTTAAGGGTGTTTGTCTGGTTTACAGCGATATATCAAGAGGAAACTGACCTGAATACTTCTTCTATAAATTGAAGTGAATTTGAAGAGATTTAAGTGAAATCAGCGTGTAAATGACTTTAGCAACAGAACACTTGCTACCATGTAGGATCTCATAAAGGAACACATTATTTTCCATTTCTAACATCACCGCAAAACAATTAAAATTAAATATACAACACAATAAAATAAGGAAAAACAAAGTTCAGTACCAAACTTTAAAGAGGTCAAACAAAAGGAATGTGTGATCTAAAAATGGAACATATTATTGATTTCAAAATATGTTTAAAATTAAAGAAATAGTTTTATACACTACAAAACAGAATTGGAGTGAGATAAGAGATACGATGGCAAGTTAAATAGCGGGGAAATAACTGAAACCAGACCAGATCTTAAATAAGAACATATGTAACACTCTAATTGATATACATATATATATATTTAGAAATGGGGCAAGAGAAGACGAAACATGTGTGCAATACAAGTGCGTCGTATTCAAGAACAGATATGCCAACATTAGTTGTAATAAAACTGTACCAACTATTTAATCCATCATGATCTTTCAATGTCATTCAGCAAGTCTAATCGGTCCTGATAATTTGGTGCCATAATGTCCAATATTTTTATGTCCATTTACGTCCATAATGTCTGTCAAATAACTTTGTTTATAGATAACTCATATAACGGAATAAATTTAGCTTATTTTAAAAAAAAAATGTTACTGAAAGATTATATTGCAAGACTGTTATCTTTGCTTTAAATATATCCAAACTGTGCGCATTGTACGTACATGTTTTATTAACTGTTAATTCCGCGCTTCCAATACCGAATGTTCATCAAATAATTAATGAATTATAGTCAACCGGCGTCTCATTGAAGCATCTTAAATCTTTAATATATTTTGCTTCCCCTTTATTAACCTTTTCTCGGTCGGTTCTTTTGGTGTTTTAGTTAATTGTGTTATTATTCTCTTTTGATGTATAATTTATACTGCTTTTTCAGTAACAATTTTTTCAACTGAATAATAATTACATGTACAATGTTATGACATATTTCCCATATATATATATATCATTGTATTACACTATATTGCATATAATATATTTTGCTGTATGTATTAACTGCTATTTTTGTATTTTATCTCATTTTATAAACAATTCTATAAGATGAGTGACTACCATATCAATTCCAACTATAACATAACGGCAATAGTGTTTCCACAAGTGTAACATTTCATTTTTTCAATGATGATATATTAAAAAGAAAGTAACATAATCTGCTAATAAATGTTCTCCTGAAATGTAATTTAAAAAATATGAAAATTTAATATTTTTATAACCGCGCTTCAAATTTATATGAAATTTAAAATAAGTTTAGTGTGAAAATCTTCAGATCACACAATTATAAATATAGGAGAAAAACAATGTTTCAATTATAAAGTATTACATTTTATTAGCTTTTAATTTCCATGACACGTACTCGAATTATGTAATCACGAAACTAATAAGATTTCTGTCGTGTCAAAGGCAAATGCATCAAATGTTCCACCTTTTGAACAGTTGTTTGAAATACCACTTCAACAATTGTCTTCGAGCCTTGATTCTCTCACGAGGCCTTTCAACTGCTGTTGGCTGCAAAACGCGACCGACTGCCATACCACATTACACCTCTATCATCAGGGAAACATTTGCTAGGGAAGTGAGTGATCTGCGTGACTTCAAATATGTATAACCAACACTGAATACATATTGTCTGTTTTATAGAATAATGTTGTTCAAATGGAACTGATTGAAATGTATACTTCAATTGAACTTTTTCAAATAAAAGTTTTCCTTCAGTATATTTTAAATGAAATAAAATGATACCTAAATATATGTTTAGTGTTTTATATTATGGTATTGCAATGGTTCGATGTTAAATACTGTGTTTGCCAAGTAAACACAAGTGCTAACATAAAGTCACTGTGACGTTCCAATGTTGTATTTAGTTGAAATATTTATCAAAGATTTTGAAGTGATATATAATATGGTTTCTAAACATTTCCTTGATAATATAAATATAATAATAAAGTTGACGAAAAAGTTGTCAAAATTTGAATGAATACAATGTTTTTATTGCCCAATAGAAAATTATAACGTTCTAACATTTAAATTGTTTTAAATGTTACCTACTGATAATGGAAAATACTTTAAAGAAATAAAAATGTAAGGTAGTCTTTTTTACTTTCGCTGCATAAATAGTTAACTTTTCTTCATGTTGTTATCATGTTTTGCCAAAGAAGACATTGACATACGTGTATTTTCACAAGCATTAATTCTAAACAAATCAAACTACGAGTATTTGAGTGTTATAAAACTATAAGAGCGCGAATAACCTACATTATTACAATTCTGAAAACATACTTTCATAACCTGTACAATAAGCCGAACTAAACTAAATGAAATAATCACGCTGTATTATATTATAACATTAAAATATTGACTTTCAAACTGAAACATATTAATGGAAACTGGTGCCATTATATATTTTTATTTTATCTAATTAAAAAGATGTCATGTAAAGATTGCTTGTATTTTATAGAATACAACTGATATGTAATATGAAAAGCGCGTTTCATTGTATCCAATAAACAATAATAAACTATATAAAAGGAACATCATATTTTCCCGTTATAAATATAAAGAGTAAAAAGCGTTTTTTAAAGTAGTCCCATTAAGATAATCATTTTTTCGATACACGCAATTTACAGTATTATCTGTTTAATGTTTTCGTGAGGAAAGAAAATTTATGTTTTAACATCAAATTGTGAACGTATTTTCGATCAATATCTTACTTTTACATGGTATTTTATGGTTCATATTTAGACTCACACAATTGAGTAAATATTACATTTCAATTCATATAATTTTTCGTATTTTATTTAAATTTAATTTTTCTTTGATTCAACTGTGATTCACAAACAAAAATTCCGAACATACACACTATATTAAAATGATTTTGTAAAATTAACAACATTTCGACCTTTTTTTTATAATTTTTATCTATACAAATTAGTAAACAAAAAAAGGTGTGAGGCTCAATATTTACACTCATGCACATATAACTATCGCATGTTTCTCAACAACTACAAAACCAACTGCAACGACTTTTTTAATACATTTATTAATAACCTTTTTGTGCAACTTATAGACAGCACTGTCTTAATTTTAATAGTTAAGGTATACTAACGTATATAGTTGAGTGTAGGTAGATATATATGTATATATATATTGAGTTGTTTCAATTAAAAGAATTATAATAAATATAACACAATTAAACTGTACTTCTTGAGCGATATATTCAAAAAGAAACACGAAACATGAAACAAGTATGCTTTTCCTAAAGTAAGTTTTAATTATAAAATGTTTGTAGAAGGATATATTTAAAATAAAGTTAAGAAGACAATAACTGAATAATTAAAATATATATATATAATATTCCAATTTTTCGATTAACTCTTTTTCAAGGAATACACCTATACAGTCTGGAAAACACAGCAAGTATAGATGTATTCCTTAAAAATGAAATGATGTAATCCTTAAAAATGTAAATGTAAATGTAAATCCATAAAAGATGTAATCCTTAAAAAGTAGTTATTCGAAAATTTGGAATATGATATATATTTTAATTATTCAGCTATTGTCTTCTTAACTTTATTTTACTTTTGAGCTGATGGCGAACCTTAATTTATTTTTTTGCTGTGTTGCTGTGTTTTCCAGATTGTATAGGTGTATTCCTTGAAAAAGAGTTATTCGAAAAATTGGAATATTATATATATTTTAATTATTCAGTTATTGTCTTCTTAACTTAATTTTACTTTTGAGCTGATGGCGAACCTTAACGATGCTTTTAACTTTCGTAGATAACGAACGATAAAAATTATCCAAAGCAGTCAAATGTTATTATCCTATTTAAATGCTAATTAATAAAATATAGACACGTTCTAACCATTTCCATTTACAAAAAAGGTTATATTTTATCATAGCGAACTTATTTTATATCATACTAGAATATAAGACAATTAGAAAATCAGTTTTTTATTGAACTGAACTGTTTTGGTGAAAATATAGTTTAAAAATACCCCCTTTTTAGGTAGGCCAATTATACAATAACTGAGGCCGAGTGTGAAAAGTTTTCTTACGTTATAAAATAAATACAATAGAATACGTGAACATAAATTAAAAAACAAACATATAGAATAGAATCAAATTGGGACGATTTTTTTTATTGTTCCTTGAAATCATTAAAAAATATCGAAAAATGGAAGAATAGTTTTTTTCATTTGTATTTACAATACATTTAAAAAAAGAATTTTTAATAATTATATAAATAAAATTATAATTTAAGTAGTGTTTAAAGCATATTCACATAATATTGCTTGCGTAAATCTTGCGTAAATCTTGCGTTAAATCTTGCGTAATATTGCTTGCGTAAAGGTGATCGATTTTTGAAATGGCGGCTAGCTTGTGTCAAATAAAATAACCCGATTAAAATCAAAAGGCAAGCAATTGATCAGCTGTTACCATCTTATTTGCATTGTTACTGTATAGATCAATTTCAATACCAAATGAAAAGGGTAAAATGCCTAAAACACGCGTACGCTTCCCTTTTAGTGATATAACTATGTTGTACAGAATAAAAACATGACCTTCATACTGTGTTCTCGTTTCTAGCATGACAACTGCATAGTATACTTAGTATTGACAATAATATCTTATTTGCCTGACATGATTATGTAATTTCAAAACATACACAGTTGATGTAAATATAGAAAAATGTTAGCAATTATTCTGTGAATTGGTTTCATCAAAGTATGAACTAAATTAAATTCCACAATAAGTATATTTAAAATACACTGTTAATTACCTTATACCTTATTAAAAGGTATTATACTAAATTATAACTAAGGGTTATATTAAAGTATTATACTAAAGGGTTTTAATTTGAATTTAAATAGCATCGGTTTCTCGGAAGATATCAAAGAAAATGCAACTAATAATTCAATTAATATCGACACGACAGTACTGCTCAATGAAGTTAACAATTACGACATAAAAAAAAATTATCACTTATATCCGTTTTTTACATATGAAAATATATCGATTTATTTGAAAAATATGTACCAGCATAAATGGAGACCTTATATTATTTGAAATATAAACTGTATACGTGCAACCAGAGACGAAACTTAAACTGGGGATCGTGAACATACAAGATAATAAGTCATATTTTTGGAAAATGTATTTAACGAAATATTTCAACAATTAGAACAATGTGGGCTCAACAATAATTCCGCTCAACTTAAGATCTCAATAATTGATCTTTAATATTTAAATCATACCGGTGTTTAATAACCAACTCACTAACACCAAATGCGCAATTCAACATAAAAAGTAAGTTCAGAAAGAAACGACTCTCTGTTAATTTTTCCATTACAAAATTAGGCAATGACAGTATTTTACTAAATTACTAAACCCGTACATGGTAAATAAAAGTGGTCATGTTATGTGCATATGCTAATATTAGATAGTAAATGATAGCTAGTAGTTGATACCCATTTATCAACCCGATCTCAAAGAAATGAACCTGGTCATTCGAATTACATTTCTTAGTGTTTTCATTTGAGCAGCTTTTGTCCAGTTTACTTTTGATAAAAACCTGACATTTTTCTTTTCTTTTCATTTTATAAAAATAAAGTGAGACGATACCTTAATTACACTATCTATCTACTCGTCACGTCACTTCGAGTTGTATCATTATAAAAGATAAGATAGGTATTCACTTGATTTGCTGGAGCGACGCTTCTGGGCCCGTCTATTCCGCTTCTTATCCCTACGTTTATGCTCCCGCATCATCAGACTGCAATCACCACCGCCACCGCTACCACCGCTGATCCCCTCCGCCACCGCCCTCGATGGACTCCTGAACGAGACCCCGCCGTCAATCGTTGGCATGGCGACTAGCATCTCACCGGCGGCAGCGTCGTCGTCCTCGATGAGTTTGCCACCGCCGCCGCCGCTACCACCGCCACCGCCGGCCCCCCTGGCACCGCCCCCACCGCCGCCGCCACGGCCATCGATCTGGTTGCTAATGACAACAGCCTCAGGCGACCGCCGCCTCCCACCCCCACCCCGACCTCCCCAAGTTGCGGCGGAGACACCGTAGGTAGTCATGCCGCCAATGTGGTCGCCCTCCTTCTCCGCCTGTGTTGAGGAGGACGGACGATGGTAGGTGGCGGCGGTGGAACACGACGGCAGCGGACCGTCGTTGCGGAGTTGCCACAGCAGGATGAGCTAGTGGTGGGGAGTAAAGGCGGTTAAAGGGTGTCAGGTTGGCTGCTGGCGGCACAGTCGACTTTAGTAGCCGCAATTGAATGGTTGAGATTGAGTTGAAGTGAACTGAATTGAGTTGAGTTGAGTTATCTCTCAGCTGAAGTTTGGATGTGTTGATTTCTTGTCAATGATACGACTATTTAGACTGCAATAAATAATCTCAACTTATGTAATTATCTCTTTTTAACTCGATACTTATTGTCTTATTGTCTATTGGTCGAAAGTAATATACCCGTCAGCCAATCCCTAATCAAGTAAGGCTTTTATTTGTTGATTAGTAAGATATTAAAACTCAGGTAAAATATGTAGATACTGCGAACACATATTTCGTGGCAATTGGTGTGCTTGTTCATGTAGTATATTTACTTTACATTGTTAATAACGGCAACTGAGCCTAAGATTATACCAGAAAAAGTGCTTCAACAAATTTAAGTACCTATTTTATATGTAAAACACAAATATCTTAAGGTTGGGTTAGCAGTAAATTTGTTTAAGTGAAAACAATTCTACAGCCCATAATTGTTAACTTTATTTTTGATAACGTGTTATTTTTTTGTCTTATTGACACAACTACAAATCATAAATATATATGATATGTTGGTATTTAAACTTATAGTATATATTAAACTTATATAAGCAATAATAATTATACATGTTCTACATTGCACTGCTGGTTTTCTAAAGTTGATAATATATTAATACAAAAAAGTGCAATATGATGTCGTTGGGCAAACGTCATATAATAACTAATAATATAATCTGGAATTGAAAAATGATGCATGAATCATATTTTATAAATGCAAAGAATACGAATTTTGTCGAATATTAAGGCTATTTTAAAAATATAGTATTACATAATATTCAGAACAATTGAATACTTATTATTGATCCTATTGATTATATCTATAATTGTATCGATTATTTCAAAATTATGTTATAATATTGATTAATGATTTTAAGAATGTGTCGAATTTGTTAAAAAAATCAATAATCAATATTATAACAATTACATCAAATATTATTTATATTTATCGACAAACATTTCAATTTACACCACTTAGTTCAATATTCCAATGATTATTTTAATATTACATTGATTGCATAATTATTGCATAAATTCTTTTCATTTTCAATTGCTTAGTTAAATATTCCATAGCTATTTCATTTAGTTTACTTCAATATTTCATCGATTCCTACTTTGATTCATTGAAAATTCCATTGTTAATTAAAATAATGTATCGAATTAAATAAATGTATTTTTCTAATTGATTAATACTTATTGTAATATACATTTTTCATAACTGATGAACACTTTTTTGGGGCGGATTTTTTTAATCACCAAAAACCTGTAATTTTTGTTGTTCATTGATTTAGTTGAACATGGATCATGTCCAAATAAATGGATAATATATAAATTAAAACCACTTGTTAACTTTTCTAACTCCATTCACTTGTGTTTTTTCGTATTTCGCATAAAGTTTTCGAACTTTTCTCGTCCACAATGATTATAATTATTCACTTTAAATGAGAATGCATTGTATTCTTACAAAACAAACTAATTCAGTAAAAAAAAAAAACTGTCAAGTTAATCCAGGCCAGTGTAATTGTCCTCTCCGCGCCATTGTATATGAATAAAACATGTTCTGCAGAAGATTACGAGAAGTTAGTCAAACACAATAACTACAAGTCGCTTTTCTGAGTATTTGTTCAAAGGAATGTTACCGCTTCACAATATGTACCAGCTTCAACTGCTAAATGGACAGTCGAACAACAATTGTTTCTAATTGAAAGGAATTATCTCACATGTAATCTTGACTAGATGCTCACATATAGGATTTTTTGTATTGTATTATTGCTCAACTAAAACAAAAAGTATGAATTATTCCTAATTATTCACTTGACCCGTGGGAGCAACGCGGAAACTTATTATGGCGGAAACATTTTCTTATAACATTAAAACTACATTTCAACTTGATTTTTTTGCATTTAAGCAATATTTTACCAACTTATATTTTTCTGTAAGATATATTTAATAACTAAAAAATACCACAATAATAATGCAAACGTTTGAGTTCTACGCTTTATCAAGTTTATTAATATTTGTTTAGTATTTACTGTCATTTATAATATGCGTCCTTTAATAACGCCTTTCCATTATGTTTGATTTTTTTATTATATTTCGTTTTGTAAAGGTTTTCATATTTATATATTGTACATAATTATTATATTTTTTAATTTAAATAATTGCGTGCCAAGTAAAAACAATGTTAAATCCATTATCCCCGGGTAAGGAAACCACTGCAACTAATAAATCCTTTAGAATAATAAAGAATCAAGCAAACTTCATTTACCAGGGCAGAGAGGGTATTATATGTTGTAGTACATCTATGTCTGCCTCCTCTAAATAACGGTCTTGCTCACAAGTAATTTAATATTCCAATTGTATATGATATTGTTCACCCGGCCACAGGTGTAAAAGTTCAAGGTGTAACTTCTGCCATGTTATTGGGACATTTTTGGTAAATTCTTCCAGAAAACTTGAACTTAATACAATTAGAGGCAAAATAGTCACTAATAGTTTGATGCTACTGTTTGTGAATCAGAGAACAGATGTGGAATTCACTTTCACAGTCGCATGAAGTTATTTAGAAGTTTTATTTAATTTTACCATTTTAGTATGTTTACTTCATTTTACCATTTTACTATGTTTACTTCATTTTACCATTTTACTATGTTTACTTCATTTTACCATTTTACCATGTTTACTTCATTTTACCATTTTACCATGTTTACTTCATTTTACCACTTTACTATATTTACTATATTTTACCATTTTACTATGTTTTCTACATTTACCATTTTACCATGTTTACTTCATTTTACCATTTTACTATATTTACTTCATTTTACCATTTTACCATGTTTACTTCATTTTACCATTTTACCATGTTTACTTCATTTACACATTTGCTATGTTTCAAACCACTTTCACCATTTTACTATGACTGTTAGTTCTATATTTCGTCAACGTTGGCCAATAATCTTGTATTATCGGTGATACACGTCTATATCTTTATAGAAACAACTCAATTTCTGTATATGACAATATTTAATGTCAATGATAGCACCCGGCCTATTATAAATAAATTAAATAATAAAGAATCTCATGTATCATAAATACATAAAGAAATTGTAATTTTAATATAGATGGGGTTGTACGTCGGGTTCATAATAAAAAAACTAAAAAATATCTAGGTCGTGTAGAAAGAAAATTTGTTTTCCAATATAGTATTTCAACAAACCGTGCGTCTTCTTTTCTCAAGGAAAACAGAAATAATTAAAAACATTACAATCGGTAAGAATAATTTCCCCTTACTATATATAACGATAAGATTGCGTAATACAAAATTACAATCTGAATATAACTGTCAAAGTTTCTTCCGATTGTTTTTTATGATTCTTAAGATGTGTCCGATTCAATTTGTTATTAAAAAGTAAGACAACTAATTTTAATCTCATTTGTGTTCATGGTATATTTTTTATTTTATAAGATGTAGTAGTAGGGTCTTGGTCTTATTTAAAGTGAAACCTAGCTTTACGCAATTCTTTTCAAAGATGTTTACGTATGCAGAAATATCTTCTTATTTTTCGGTTCCGGTAAAATACCTTTAGAATCATCCACATACTTAACTAAAATAGAAGTATTACATGGGGTTTCTATCAAGTCTCTCATGAACATAAAAAGAGGCTTGGAAAAGGGCAGCCACCTTGAGGTACCCCTGATGTAACCTGATCCAATTTTTTTTCAAATGGTCTAGTTGGTTTTCTGTCCCACTGATATTCTTAAATGAGGATGATAATTCCTCATGGTATTTTTGTCTTTAAAAGGGAGGACAACACAAGTTTTTGATATGGTATCATATCAAAGGCTTTGCTTAAATCAAAAGCAATTATACATAGATACAGCTTGAATTGCCCCAGTTATCCAGAATTGTTGGGGTCGTATTTTGTATATGTAATAAACCGGATGTGTTGATGATTTTTCTCTTTTCTGTAAAACCGTTTTGGTCAGGACCATAACAACTAATTTGTGATTTTATTTTTTTTTAAATATTTTTGAACATATATCAAGTAAAGATATTTGTCTTGTGTCTTTTAAATGTGAGGATTCTGGATTTTAGTTTTCGGTATAGCAAGATTCGTCTTCCAAAGAATAAGAAAATTCCTATTTATGACAATCACATTGAGTAGATGCGTCCAAGAATTTATAATTAAATCTGCACATAATCGATCTATTTTTATAGGGGTTTTATTAAGTCTAGCTGCTTTGATATCATTTAGTTGAACTAAGGCTTAGCTTTGTGTACGTCATCTTCTTCAATTGTTATCTTCCATATTTATTTTCTCTGAAGTAGGGCTAAATTTATGATATCCGCAAGAGTGCTTTGTTTGGGGGAAGCTATCAATAAGTATTTTATCGTAAGATTTTTAATAACATTATAGTATTGTTCTTGTTGTTAGTTGTCCAAAAGGGGTCATTTATATTCTTTGCTAATATGCGGGTGGCACAAGTTTTTTTTTGCTTTAACATGTATACATTTTAACGTTTGTTTCAACGTGGTTGTACAATAGATAGCATAGTTCTTGGTTTCGAAAGCTTTCCTTGAAGCTTTATACTGTTGAAGTCATCCATGTTTTGTCTCGATCTGTGATTCGTAGTTTAACACTTTGCATTTTAGAAATGGCGTCAAGTAAGTGTAGCTTTCATAGTTCAAATATTTTTTCGTAAATGTCATTTGAATTATTTATTACGTCTTGCCAATTTTTCTCTTAAAGTTATCGTGTGAAAAGTGTTAAACTACTCTTTCTTAGATCATATATAGCGTGATGTACGCGCATAGATGCCGTTTGTGAGGTACATTGTATAGGGTTTCAATTAATAAATATGAATTTATGATCTGAAGATGATAGAGGGGGACCAACGTTTGGTTGTACAAATAGTTTCGGTTTCTAGTTTCAGAAATATAGATTTGATCTAATATAGCGTTTTCTCGATTTACTTCGTTTACCTTGGGAATTAAATTGTAATAAGAAGTGCTATCGGTCATATTCAATCTATGAAAATCTCCACCAAGAACAATTGTGAAATCTGGTTTCTTTATAAGTGAGTATTCTAGTAAATCAATTACATAGTTACAATATTAATAAGTCAAGTTTCGTCTTGATGTATATTAAGTAGATGTATGATAAGATTTGCTTTGATTGAAGGAGATATATGCATGTGATTTAAATCAGTTCTGGGCTATTATCTGTGTTTATTCGTATAAACTTAATACTTAAATGATATTTAAACTACTTGCATTCCAGTCATCAGTAGGGAGACTAGGGTACCTGATGAGAGCTGAATAGCTCGAAACCGGTGGTGCTCTGTCTCTCCGCTGTTTGTACAGACTCTGCGCTTAGTGCTTACTTAGTATTATTCACATCATGTGGTTTTTGCTGGTGGATATCCCCGAATTACTACCTCTGACGTTTTACTATTCAAATTGCTTTTTTTGACGGTTTGTTTGGGTTTTTAATAAGTACTACTTGCATTCCAGTCATCAGTAGGGAGACTAGGGTACCTGATGAAAGCTGAATAACTCGAAACCGGTAGTGCTCTGTCTCTCTGCTGTTTGTACAGATTCTGCGCTTAGTGCTTACTTCTTATTAGAAAAATGAACGAGAAATATTTGACAAATAACGTTATACTTTTCTTGATTGGGTTTTTTTGTTAGCTTGATCATGAATAAGTTTACTTTATGTTATATAATAATGTATATTCTATATTGCAAAAAAGTCAAACTATTAACGTCTATATAGAATATAAAGAATCATGGTTAAATTTAAATAATTCATCAAAAACCTCATCAAACAGATAATGTGAAACGTGCAAAGCTATGTCATTTTTATTCTCGGGGTAATAATTTATTTAGTCATTATGTATTAATCATGTCAATATATGTATATATATTAAATGCCTTAAAGAAACAATACTTGGTTCAGTTGAAACATGTATTGTATTTGTGTTAATATCTCGTAAGTATTGTTTTGTATTAACTGTATGCAATGACATTAGGTTTTAAGCTCTATAGATGCAAAAAACACAACGTTTGGTTGGTCTAGCTATTTATTCTCTTTTATGCAAACCGAGTTTTTTCCGTTTTATTTATGGGGAATTCCTTCCAGATGATCAGCTGATTGGATGCTAAAAAGAATTCTACCGTCAACATAGTTTAGAACCTGCTTGGTAACTTTCCTTCACTATACAGAGTAGACTAAATTGATCAATACTACGCTTTACAGCGCCAACCGAGATTCGTATTACGTTGCTCTCCTGCTGCTAAGAGGTTAATTCAGTGAGTAACAAAAATAGAAACCCTTTTTTTTATCGCACGAACGGATATTAGTGAGAAACAGTTTCAGTCAGAGGAACATTATAGGAACATTGTGATTGTGCGTATATATCCTGTTCATTAGTAGTGTCCCAATCGGTCTTTGACGTGACAGGATCTGGTAAGACACTATGTTTTGTCATCTAATTACCTAATCTCTAAACGTCATAATTTCTGTTTTGTGATATTTGGTGTCACTGTTATCAGGACGTATATTTTTCATTGCTATGTGTAATAGATCATTTTTTAATTTTAATTTTAATCTATAAGCCTAATAATAATTAGGGTACATTTGTCAGGATACATACTTTACGTCTTTGAAACGGCATTGCTACATTAAGGGTGAACTGTCAATTGAATTGTTTAATGTAAATTCATTTTAATTGATTAATAAACATTTTAAATATGTTATATTAACAGTGGAACGTGTCCTTACGAACCAATTGACGTTAATTACGGTCAGTTTGAAACAATTTGGAGAGATTGAAAATTACCCACATTGTTTCTAATCAATAAATTATACAACCTGTGTGAATTTTGTACAAATTGGCCACGTAGAAATGTGAATTTGTTACAATTAGTCACGTAGAAATGTAAATTTGTTACAATTGGCCACGTAGAAATTTGAATTTGTTACAATTGGCCACGTAGAAATGTGAATTTGTTACAATTGGCCGCGTACAAATGTGAATTTGTTACAATTGGCCACGTAGAAATGTGAATTTGTTACAATTGGCCGCGTAGAAATGTGAATTTGTTACGATTGGCCGCGTACAAATGTGAATTTGTTACAATTGGCCACGTAGAAATGTGAATTTGTTACAATTCAATTGGCCACGTAGAAATGTAAATTTGTTACAATTGGCCACGTAGAAATTTGAATTTGTTACAATTGGCCACGTAGAAATGTGA
>JAUZND010066916.1:0-17486 GCA_034780555.1 Coelogynopora nodosa | reverse complement strand
CATAGCTACAGTCGCGTCTATAGATACAGTCGCGTCCATAGATACAGTAGCGTCCATAGTTACAGTCGTGTCCATAGATAGAGTCGCGTCTTTAGATACAGTTGCGTCCATAGCTACAGTCGCGTCCATAGCTACAGTCGCGTCCATAGATACAGTCGCGTCCAAAGCTACTGTTGCGTCCATAGATACAGTCGCATCCATAGATACAGTCGCATCCATAGATACAGTCGTGTCCATAGATACAGTTGCGTCCATAGCTACACTTTCGTCCATAGATACTACAGTCGCGTCCATAGCTACAGTAGCGTCCATAGCTACAGTCGCGTCTATAGATACAGTCGCGTCCATAGATACAGTAGCGTCCATAGTTACAGTCGTGTCCATAGTTAGAGTCGCGTCCGTAGCTACAGTCGCGTCTTTAGATACAGTAGCGTCCATAGATACAGTTGCGTAATATTTGAAATCGCATCACGCAAATATTCAACAAACAATAATACAAACATGCGAAAGGCAGAAACTAAGACAAAAACTGAGTAAGAGAGAGAGAGAGAGATACTGACCAGAAGCTGATGTCGGAGTCTTGTGGGTGACCGGCTTCCCTGAGAATAGAGGCACTGGTTCTGAGAATATGTGGAGCCAAGTGAGGGCTTTGATGCGATGCTTCTGTGTGTACACTTCCTGAAGACAATTTAGACATAAGAAACAAGTTAACTTTAATCAACAAATTCTTTCAAGACTGATAAGAATAGCTCTCGATGACCCTTACAGATAAATATTGAAGTGATATATTATAAGTATATATTACACAAACAAACAAAACATAAGTACAAAAAATAGGAGCCTTCCCAGAACATGATCATATGGTAAGTCATGCCTATGGAACATGCTAAACCGGAAACCATAATGAAGAAAATGACAATAAAAAGTAATAACGAAAGAAGGCAACCACTACACAAATGAATTATCCCACTAATATTCATATATTTACTTCCCAGAAAAGTAGTATATTGTGTTAAATCGATAACTTTGAGAAATAAATATCATCTGATAAAATGTTTACAATATTAACTGCAGAACTACCACGAGGATGTGAATGAAATTTGAGACGAAATGGTCACATGTCGTTTAGGTAAAAGTTATTAAAAAATTTAAAATAATACAAAAAAAACTTTCATTACTAAAATAATTTGTTTGAAATTGTTAATTAATGTATATTTTATTATTATATTATTTATTATATATAATGTTTAAAATAAGCAAAACATGTGTTAAATTTATCATAGAAATATATACCGGTTAAAAATTAAAATAGATTTTCATACTTTTGTAACATATTTTAATTTAATTAAAAGTATCACTTTTAAATAATTGATGACGTCGTGAAAATTTAACCATTGACAAAAATTATACAAAATTCTTTCTAAATAAATGATGATACCGCAATAGGTTTCGATACAGTCACAAAAGAAGGTCGATTGATGACGTCAGATAACAAATAATTGCTCTACAAATATCTGAAAATGTTTAAAACATAATCGACACGTACATCCACTAACAAGGAACTGTACTCGGAACATCTCCCCAACAAACACCCACCTTCACAGTGTACCGATCTTGGCAGAGCTGGCACGTCTGCCGGATGAAGTTCCTCATCTTCTCCCGTGACAACAGCCCCTTGGCACGACGCACATTGGCAGCCGGGACAAAGAAGGTCCCCTTGGCGCCCGCCTCCTTCACTACATAGTAACCCGACTGGGGGTCTGGGAGAGCCGCGATGGGCACACTGTCCAGCTCGGATTGGTCGGAGCTGCTGGCCGCGTCTGATTGGTCGCTGCTCTCGGCGGTGAGATCGATAACACCGTTGCTGTTGGTGGCGGCGGAAGGAGGTGGCTTCTTGGCGCCGTTGGTGGCGCCGGGTGGTTTCTTTCCGCCGAAGTTTACCACTCGGCTGATCTTGCCTGGCCGGTAGGACCTGGAGGGAGATAGAGATAGTGAGAGGAAGGAGAATAGGAGAGGAGAGAGAGAGAGAGATAAATGGAGAGAGAGAGAGATAGTGAGATAGAGAAAAAGACAGAGAGATAGAGAGAGAGAGATAGTGAGAGAGAGAGAGAAGAGAGATAGAGATGGAGAAAGAGAGATAGTGAGAGGAAGGAAAATAGGAGAGGAGAGAGAGAGATGGAGAGTAGAGAGAGAGAGGAGAGGGGATGAGGAGGGGCCTGGGAGGAAGAGAGAGGAGAGAGAGAGAAGAGAGGGAGAGAGAGGGAGAGAAAGGGAGATAAATGGAGAGAGATAGAGAGACAGAGAAAGAGAGAGAACTTCAGTTAATTTTTCTTATGTTTCAAATCTTAAAATGAGCTATTTTCACGCTTGTTTCCAACCGCTCCAAGATACCATTATTGATCACCATTTCATTTTCAAAAGTAATAAACAATACCATAATTTAGGAACTTAGGTGTACGAAAGTCTTCGTGATTTCGGTCTAACATGATCAAATTCGGGAGGCACAAAGAAGCAATGGACCTACTTGAGGCCCTGTGTGGAGAACTCGACCTCCTCGTCGATGAAGAATCGATCTCTGGCCACCGCGAGCACCTCATCGGCCAGAGTCTTCATGTTGGCCAGATTGGCCCGGCAGATCATCCAGAAGAGGGCCCTCAGCAGGCCCGCCGAGTACAGGTCCAGGTTGCGCGCGTCCGCCTCCTCACAGTCCACCGCCTCCTGATAGGTCAGATCCCGCTTGAGGCAGCTGGCGCACGACCAGACCACACTGTTCACCAGGATTGTGCGGTCGAAGAACTCACTGCACATCGAGACATTAGCAGGGAGGTACTTAAAGTTTATTTTTCTGGTATCCCGCCCGGGATACCAATAAAAATAACTCGTTTATAATTAAATGTAGAAAAACCGTAAAAGAATCCAAAGAAAGTATATATTATAGTAGCCCTATGTATACATGTAGAGCAGGAGTATATGAAGAAATTCAAAAAAGAATATAGCCGAATACTACACTGAACTTGGTAAAATGTGATTTTTTGATATTAAGTAAACCAATATAAATAAACCTTATTTTTTAGAGAGTTCATAATAAATATAATTTTATAAACTATGGAACTTTTTATGGAATCCAATTTAAAATGGGAAATAGTTATTGGAATATTTGAAAAATCTAATTCGAAAATTATTGTACTCATCACAATAATATCTTCGACCATTGAAGCAGTAGAATACCTATTAATGTGTCATCCAACTTTCTCTCTCTCGTCAGAATATTTCTTTCCATTTGATAGACATACTTTACTATCAAAATTGCGACTGAGTACACAATTTATACATTAGTTTCACCTATCTGAGAAATGGTATTCCGCCTGGGATACCAATAAAAATAACTGGCATCCCGGGAAATAATTTGGTATCGAGCGGGATACCAATAAATACAGCACTGATTAGTGGCATGTTCTATATCTGGCTATACATAAATGTAACAGAATGTTGTACTTTTGACTTAGACATTTTCATAAACTATGGTCGTGTAAATAGAGTTAATACAACATAGTTGGATCAATATTTTATAGTTTCTATTTTATATTATATTTGTCTAATTGTATATACTTAGATAGAATTAGTGATTTGATATGATCCAGCTCTATAACTCTTCAAAGTCAAATGATAATTTAATAACCCTCCAATAACCTATCTACACTGGAGGAGACAATGATAATTTCAGTGAAAAAGTTGTTAAATTATTTCTTTTAAATGCTCAGTTCAAAATAACTTACAATTAAACACTCATTTGTAAGCCATTTTCCATTCCTAAAACATAATTTCTCAAACATAGTAAAAAACGTGTTTTCTAGGTTTGCATCTGAGTTTGCAGGAAATCCATGACAATGACGAAATGAGTATTGATAAATGACGGTAATAATTCAATGATAGTGGACCTGAATTTATACAAATAAATTTGGTGATAAATTAAAAAAATTGTCTTTATAACACAATTTTCCATTCTTTGAATATAGACACGGATCAAAATAAGTAAACAAACCTTAATTTATAGACAAATTGTTAAAGTTGTATCTTAAAAGGAAAAAATTATTGTGTTATAAAAATGTTACAGTTCTGGCATTTTAGTGTCACAGAAAGAAAATATTCAGAAATAAAATGCATTATTTAAAAAAATAATTACTATAATCTGTAATTCAGTTATTAAATTATATTACATTTCAATTGTCATTCTTTAATTCTTGAAAATATAGTAATGTATGGTGTACAAAATAATATACTGAAAAGTGATTTTGATATTTTTCATCAATACTCTACCTAACTTTGGACAATTATCGACAATTCCCACAAATAGTTAGAAATAGGCAAATGAATTATATTCATTCAATATATCTGTGTTTACATGTATATCAGAGTAATACTTAAATTAACATCTAATAGTATTAATGAGAAATAAATGACTTGCTATAAACACAGCATATTCAAAATAATCACATTTAATTTAGAAGAATAAAACAGTTTCATTCAAAACAAGCAAATGATTGAACTTACTCATAGTCCCTGAAAATTTCATATGTAACAGGACAGAAGAAAACTTCTTCCTCTGGATGTAGATCATGGGGTGGCTGTCTTTTAATAAAATTGTCATTCTTCAGTAATGGCATTGTAGCTGAAAAGTAATAACCAAATGACAGTTTTAACAATAAAAAAATATATGCAGGATACATACAGAATGTTTATAACTTGTTACCCAGTCTTTCCTAGAGATATTGAAACAACATGTTTATGACATTATTCAGGGGAACATGTATCATACATTTACACTTTAAAATAATATCATAAATGTACTATAAATTCATATGTGATTAAAAAAAAGAGTTTGAAAATGTAGATAAAATAGTTTGCAAGTAATTTTATATTAAATATTTTTCTTCTTCTTAAAATGACCTCATAATTACATGACTTTTCTAAGTTTTCAATAATTGTATGAAATATAGGTAACAATAACAATGGTTAGAAAGATAGGCTAACTGTTTATGACTAAGGTTTTGATAATGTGGTCCAGAATAAAAATAAATATTAATAACAACTTAGTACTTGTATATAACATTTATCTTATCATCACATGAATGTATGACAAATGGTTTTATAAATATCCATATAATACAGCCCTGTTAATCTTCCAAATCTGCAGGTTATAACTTTCAATTGCTATGATTTTTAATGAATTGGTTTATTTTGGATGTTGCTATTAACCATGATTCAATGGTCAATAGAATAATTTACTATTGACCATGGGTTGAATCAATGAATTGTGAGTAAAATGATGTGTATTTTGAGTAGGGAAATACTTGTGACTATATAAGTGACTGGATAATCTTTCAGTCTATAAAGCATTATTATCATTGACTATGAAGTCATACAATAGAATTGATGCATTCATTTTGTTGACAAACTCATATTATATATGTATTTAATGTAGCAATATAATAAATATATATTATTACTGAATTTGCAATAAATTTAGTAATTTTTAGTCCTTAATTTTTAAGGACTATTAAGCATAATAAAAACAAAAAAAGGAATGAAAATGTAGGTACTGGAGGGGAAGTGCATGTTAATTGTCATTTTTACAATAATAAAATATTAGAACATGAAGAAAAACTAATAATGTAAAAAAATAGGTATCCATAAATATACAATAATGTCTTCAATTGATATATAGATAAACAATAGAAACATATTAAAGTTATTAAGAATTTAAAATTAATACAAAAAATTATAAGCTATTACAAAAAAAATCTTTTTTAAACACATCTATTTTAAGACAGTCTTGAATGGTATTTCACAATATAGCAATCAAAAAAAGTTAAAATCACTGATACATACATTATATTATTAATAAACATGCCTATTTATGATAACAATGTTTGGAGTTTATTCAGTGTATATTTATAACATGATATCCTAACCCAATTACTCAATTTTTGAAGCTGCAATAAAAATTGAATTAAGGTATATTTATAATCCTTATCATCAGAATGTATTGCATAAATTAATTATTTAAAAAAATATGATATAATAACATATGTTGATAATGGTAATTGAATTTTCCAAACAATAAGAAATGGTTTGCAAGGATTATAACCAAAAAATAGATTGAACATATATATATACTTGTTAATCATTCAGACTATATGCACATTATATACATTATAAAAATAATACGGAATATATAATAATAATATATATAATTAAATAATATTTAAATTACTCTAACAGTTATGTTTTATATTATAAATTTCAATGAAAAGAAGAAGAAAATTGATTGAGTAATTAAAGTAAAAAAATAAATTAAATGTGGTTACTATATATAGGCCTATAATGAAAATATTTAGTTTAAAAAAAATAATTAGTAATTGTATCAGCTCTACTAATATTCTGAACAACATAACTTATGATAAAGTACATTTAATATTTATATTATATATTCAGCATTCATTTTGAGGTAACCATAAAGTATCATTGAACTATGTATTTGGTAACACTTTTTTTAGCATTTATATATTTGATAAATACTATTTAACTATAAAAATAATTATATAATATAACCATAAAGTTATATATTATAGTTTATTAATCAGTACAAAAGAAATATAATAACATTTTTTAAGGATACCCTAATATACATTGCATGGGGCATAACTGGTTTGTGAATATTTATTTAATAATACATTCTCTATGGTAGATCATACCTCTTTAAGTGATGCAGCTGCATCAGCCAAGGGCAGCAATGGTGGAAGTTTCATATAACTATGGCTGCCACATTTTATTTAAGCAGTATTTTGATCAATGTAACATGGTAATATTAACCCAATATAAGATGAGGAAAAGTTAAGGTATCCCAGTTAGTTATCTTTTATTAGGCCTGATAAATCTAAAATCAAACAAAATCTGTGCCTCAGCAGCCAAGTTGGTATGAAACTCAAATTAATTAACCAGTGACTTTTTTTGGTAAATATTCATATGAGTAGATACTTCATTCTCGTTTTTATCATAAATAAAATGAGTACATGAAATTAACCTTTATGAATTACTGAAGTATAGGCTTTATCAAAAAAAGATGAAAATTTAAGAAAGACAGGTAAGGTTAAGGACTTTGTGAGTGATTCATTAAAAAATGGTTGTAATCCATAGAATATAATATAAGCTGACTTATTATCTCCTTGTTTAAACTGTCCTGCAACCTTATTATCAGGTAACATTGATGCAATGTGCTATTTAAGTAGTGACAACTATTAAAGGGCTTATGCTGTGAAATCATCTTTAAACACTCTAGAGCATATTATCTGAGACTGAGCTTTTCTGTATGAGTAAATATTTTTTAATAATTTTACAACATTTTTCAAATTGCAGGACATTCCAACAAAATGGCATAGTAACCCTGTATAATTAGATTATATTTTGTAGTGAATATATTTTAATATGTTATATAATATATTTATATAATTAGATTATATTTTATCTTGAAATTATGTAAATATATTTTATTTCCAATCAAAAATGTTTTTTTTTAGAAAATAGCATATATTACTACTACTACTAGAAGTAAGTTAATATAAATGTTAGTTATTAATATTGTTTGTCTGTGATTGAACCATATTTTATATTATTATTGTCAATTGAAATAAATAATATATCAGATATTATTTAAGGCTTATAAGTAATAAAAAGTCTTTTCCAAAATTAATATTCCCCTAAAATACTATATTATTTTTCCTAAATAAAATAGTTATAGGATAAAAAACATATATATTAAAGCAGAACCTTTTTTAGTTTGGTAAATGTATATCTTACTTTAGCCAGCTTAAAATAATGTTACATTTTTTATGTCTATGACTATCTATGTATAATTATAAAAGTATTAACTGTGACTGTGCAGGCGCGGATTTAGAGGGGGGGCATGAGTCTGCGCATCCCCTCCAATGAGTGAGAAAATGCCCTTTTTGGGGAAAAACGTGCCCTTTTCAAAAATATAAAGTGCTCCTTTTATCAATACCTAATAACAGGGTTACCAACATTTAGAATAGCCAATGCATGAGATTAAAAAAAAATATGAACACTGTAATCAGGGGCGGATATAGGTTTTTGTTAAGGGGGGGTTTAATATATTGGGCCGAAGGCCTAACAAATTGGAGCACTGGGGGCGAAGCCCCCAGCGGGGTACAGGGATGGAGCCCCCAAAATTGTTTGAGGTTTTAACACAAATTTAAGCTCATTAGATGTAATAAGAACACTCCATAATGCACCTTTTACTGTTTAATAATAGCATTAAATTTCGGATAAATTAGGTAAAAAAATATTGATATTTTTGAGTTGTGTTGTTAACTACGTATACCATATGTATGTATTATAGTTCATTTTTATTATTTTATGCTAGGCGCTATTAATATTTTTACATTATATATAGTTCATATAGTTTCATACTAGGCATAGCACAAATAGTGTTTTGTTTACAGCTGCTAGCTCTTCAAACTCGAAAATCATATAAATATGATAAAAAAATTTTTTAGATCATGGACCATGTATGCATGAGATTATAGTAGTTAAGCGTGAGAGTGTGAGATTGGTTATAAATGCGTGAGACTCACGCTCAATGCATGAGAGTTGGTAACCCTGTAATAAACACTCCAAAACACACCCTTTTCACATTTTACTGCGCCCCCCCAATATGATTTTCTGGATCCACGCCTACTGTGTCACTGTCTGTGATTAAGAAAAGTAAATTCATAAATAAATCCAAAAATATAATATATATTATAATAGGATACTGACATTGATGTATTTTATAGAAATATTATTTGTATATATTATTAAATAATTTATATTTAATAATAATTTATTAAATTATTCTGCAAGATTATACAGTTACTCAGTTAATAATTAAATATAAGTTATCAACAAAATGTGAATGTTTTCTTTGGTTTATGTCTGAACTGTAGTTAGTCAATAAGGCTTATCATAACTAGTAATAATAAAGTGTAATTATATAAATGTTCAAATGTTCAATCATAAAGTTTATGCCTATGGTATAAGCATCTTAGCACAAAATTTAATAAATTTAGAATGAAATAAATATAATGGAAGATATATTTGCACATATAGACAACATTTTGAATAAATTAATTAGAATATAAACTATAACATATTAAAATACTAGGCGGAGTTCGACTGGTACCAAAAAACAAAATTTAATAAAACTATTTACTAAATTATACCAATTCCGTATTTAATGCGCATAACACACATAATCATTAACTTAATCCATATTTAAAACAATTTAACATTATTATTCACGT
The DNA here is from genome assembly GCA_034780555.1 of Coelogynopora nodosa. NCBI lineage: Eukaryota > Metazoa > Platyhelminthes > Proseriata > Coelogynoporidae > Coelogynopora > Coelogynopora nodosa. The sequence goes on along the minus strand of JAUZND010066916.1, from coordinate 8,127 downwards.
ATTACCTTGTAAAAAGCATTACCTTAAGCAAATTACACTCATTAAAATTTTCTCAACCGCTTCAGTTTAAAAAGGATAAAATTAAGTAACATAAATTAACTAAAACAATATTAATTGTTTCTTTATTTGTAGCTAGAGGTAATTGGAAATCAAGCGCATATACAAAGCGATATCAATTTCTGTTGACACAACAAATTATATATTGATTGATACATTTTTTGTATTATGATTATCTAAATATTTGATGGTTGTTTAACATTATTTTTTAATGTCTAAATTACATGCGAAAATACTAGTACATGTTTACATTTATTATGATTACTAAAATAATGAACATATATAATAAAACAATTCATTAGTTTTAAATAAATAGTTTTTTTATATACACAACAATTTTTAAATTAAATTATTTATTTTATTTCAATTTAAAAAAATAATATACTAAAATATCATAATTTTTGTATTGCCTCCGTCAATACTGAAAATAAAGCGTATCTTATCATATTATATTCTAATGATTATTTTTCGTCTTGTGAAATGCTGTTTCAAATGGATTTTTAACAAAATAAATTGAGAATATCCCATCACTTAAATCTAATATTCAGTTTAAGAACTTTTCATAAACTTTAAAAAAATAATTTCAAAGGCAAAATTATTTTATGACGTTTTCAGTTATACTTAAAAAAATTATAATTAAAGTACTAAATAATATCTTTTAAAAAAAGGGATAATATTAAAAAATTACAAATTTATTGGATCCACATATAGAACTTAACAAATAATAAAATCTTGATAAGGTTCATACAATGTGATGTGATAAATATATACAGTACATAACAAAGAGTATTTTTAAAATGAAAATTAACCAAGAAGATATTTTGCAATATTTTTGACTAAATGTATACTAATTACGATAACATATATAACAGTAACATTAATATAGCTCTAATGTTGGATGATTTTTTCAAAAACCATTATATACAATAATGTATCTGTTGAACAAATGGAGAATGTTTTTTTCTAAATACTGTTTTGTTTTACACAGGAGTCCAGACGTTCTCCTAAAGAATTCATGAGATTCTCGAATAAATCCAGAAGGCCACTTGAAAAATGTAGTAATTTTATAAAAATACAATGTATGCATTACACATTAAATTTTGCCAACATTAATCACATGTCTGGAAGCATTCAAATCTCAATAAGGTACTTCGAAAAATTACACGAAACTAAGATGTAGTCTCCAATGAATGAGAAAAAACGTTGTTTTCGGTTGTCTCGAAGTTTGTAACAATACAGAAATCATTTATTTAGAAGTTTGTCGAAAAATACCCCGCTACGCAAAATACACTCAATTCGTGGTAAACAATGATATCGGACTGGCGGGTTAAATAGCATTTTTAGTTAATTCAAACAAAGAAAATATATTCTTCAGTCACGATACTATTCTAAAAACTTTCTATAATATTACGAAGGTCAATAATGGCATAAACTTTAGTAGACTTTCTACGCCGCCAAACATAATAGCTAAATTGAACGGTACCATACATCCAAAAAATTATGAATTGAAGACAATTTGAAGACTGAAATGCTTTTATTCATTTTCAAAATAAAAAATCCATAATAGTAAAAACAAAGAACGCACATTATAGGTATACAACTGCAGAACATATGAGTCTAGCTGCCATTAGCTGCACTGGCTGCGGAAGTTCAGGTCACCACGACAGGGTTTATATCCTGTTTCCATGACAACCGTCATTGGCCGGCAGCCACATGCAACCATGGCAACCAACTCAATGCTCAGCAATACAGTCAGACGAGGGGGGTGGAGTTTGCGGCATTATCACCGATATAGTCATACCAACAGTTAGGAGGGTTTGTAATTGGATGTACACATAAAATGAGGCAAAAAGCTAAATGAAATGTGCTAGCGTTACCTTTCACGAGGAGAAACAAACGTTCATAAACAAATCACAGGATAGGTTATAGTTGCACGTAGAGTACTGACATTCAAGGTTACAAAAGGCAGCATCACGGGGCATAATGAGGAAGTGCTTGAGTGCGTACCAGCCTCAATACGTCCCGAGCATTTGGTATAATTGGCCATCGCCAATTGATAATCCAGATCAAAACTATTTTTTTAAAAGAATTTCATCGATATTTAAGTAGTCTGGTTAAGCCAACCAAACTGGAATTTTGAAATCACCAATAGTTAGCATACAATTAGACATATACTACACACATGAGGTAGAGCAATGTTTAAATATATACTTCCAATTGGTATAAAGCCAGTGTGTTCATACTTATTCTGAGACATTTTACAGATGAAGGTAAATGGTTATCTGAATCTGAGACAAAAGGAAGGAATGTAGTATGGAGTGTGACACACATGGTTACACTTGGTTACACGTGACAGTCCTTTCAGAAGGAAAGTTAATTAGGTCCTTCTCGATAAGAACCAATAAAAACAAAGACATTGAAATGCATTTTGTATGAAATAACAACGGGGCAAACCCGCTCCGACCTGACTACTTTGACAAACACTGATTTGATGAAGACATTTCAGAAGATTTCTAAACTGATTAGCTTCTATACTTATGGAGGAAATTTAGACAAAATGTTCTTCCTATAAGTCCACTTTCAGAAAACAATCGTGCAACTTGAATTAATTTCTTCTGGGGAATGTCTTCATCAAAGATTATATGAGGTGAACTATATATAGAGAATTCGACATTAAACTAAACACATACTTTAAAAACAGATATAAAAAGCAGCATTTTCCTTCGATGCCAGTGTAGGCCAATAGAATATTAAAATAACCAAAACCACAAGAAGTGTCTTATCTCGTTGCACCTCATATAATCTCTGACTTGACACAGTTTCCATAGTAACAGTGTATGAACGACTCTATTTACTAAAGGGGGAAACAGACTGGTGCCCAATTGTGTCAACTCTACTCTGATGTCTACATTGTCCCGCTACAAGTTCTGCTTGCGAAGTCCCTCGTGATTGTCGATGATTTGGAAGAGTTCCTGTGGAGAGGGAACACGTCCAGTATCCAACTTTGACCAAACGGGAACATCTGTAGGTAGAAAGAAGACCACAATAAATGTACTTCACTTGTTAATAAGGGCAAAAAATTACAATAAATGAAGCTACAAAGAATAGCCGACAGTAGGAAGATTCAAATCATTTTAAACATTTAAAGAAAAAAGCAAATGTATCAAAAACAGAATCAAAATGCTAAAACGAGATGGCTTCAACTTAACAAGCGACAATTGATCAGGAAGAGAAAATATAATAAATTTTAACAATACACACATAATTCGAAAGAATTTATGCAATCATAAAATAGAAATTTAAGAAAATTAATTTCCCCTTTTATCTCTTTTTAACAAAATGGAACGTTAAAATATATGTATAGAAATGTACGCAAGGTTCATACCTATAATTAATGTTTGTCTAATGAATGCCTTTGTATTAGTTAACTAAGTTTAATAAACTTTACCCTTTAAAAATTTTAATTTTCATACATACCATTAAATAAGGTACTACTGTTATATTAATAAGTAATATAATTATTAAACCGATTTTATTCGAATCGAGTTATAATAAAAACAGAAAAGTAAGCTGTAGTAGTGCTTTCATAAATTGGTTTATAAAGGGTTCAACGCGTATAACTCGAGATAAACAAGCTTCTTATCCGAAAAATGCAAACATTCCCAAAAAGGGTTCCCTGACCTGGTACCGAATTAAATATTAGAATTGATCGATGAGATATACGTACCATTGTAGAAGATTTCAAATGCACCCGTCGAATACAGGTAGTTCTCCACAGCGTTGGATACAAAGAAGGTCAAAATACAGGAGAAAATCTGAGAGAGAGAGAGAGAGAGAATAAGAAAGAGAGTGAGGAATGAACCCAACAGTGGGTCAATATCAACGCGATGGGTTACTCCTTGTGATCCATCCCAAAGTCACACTGTTCGTATTCTTCAGCAGAACAATGAAGTTAAAATGGAATGCGTATCTATGTATGATAATTGTTTTTAAAAACGTATTTAGGATTTTCATGATTAGGAAGTACGTTGATATGCAACAATCGAATGTTTTTTATGACTCTATATTAGTCATGGAAATACGATAATCATAAATCAGTTAAGCAAATTGAGAATTTAGATTTTTCTGTATAAATATGGTAAATTGAAATATTGTAGAACATGTTGCATTTAAAATTCAAATATTGATAAATACACGAACCTAGAAAACAAAGGCATAATAGAGTTATGTTATTAATGTTATCATACTAGTTATTACTAAGCCAACATGTTTTAAGCAAAAAGAATGCAGATGCAAACGTATTGAATGAACATTCCAACCAACAAACGTAAATACATTTTCATAATAACAACCTGACTTAAATGAACAACAAACTAATTTAAGCTTATTTTGAGTAATGTTTTACTTATATCAAGTTGTCCAGCATATTCTATCTATATATATTATATAGAATCAAAACCTACTTTTTAAATAACGTATACAATAATATTTCACGAATCAAAATGATTACAACATTCCAAACGAACAAATTTAGGGTCGCTAACTTTCTACCTGTTCCAAGACAACAAACTCAGCATATACAAGCCAATAACTCAGTAAACCAGTTCCCGAACTCAAAACGACAGCCTTAGTCGATCTAGAGCAGTAAACGATCAATATTCCCCATCAAGGACCGCCCACCTTATTCTCGTAAGCATAGCCGAGCAGGCGGGGAGTGGGCATGTTGAAATAGGGGAAGGGGTTCACCCCGGTCATCACGCTCAACAGGAGCGACATCTTGGCCACGCTCACCCCCGTGGCGAGCATCTGGTTCAGCGCGGGCGGCGGATGATTGGAGCCCTCGAGGCGCAGCGTGGGGTAGCGTTGATGCACCATCTGGGCGAAGTCATCGTAGGCTCGCTTGTAGCCTCAGGAGGAGCTGGGTAGTGGCGAACAGGGAGTGTTTTAGGGAACAGAAGGTCGCTATTTTGGAAACCAATATCTTGTGGCCACAGAGAAAGATTGTCAGGCTTCAGGGAATTATTTCAAAATCGAAAGTTTTGATGAATAACATTGATGCAGCAGATGAATACACAAATAACGCAGATGAATACACAAACACAGTCAAACCTTTGATATTATACATTAAAAGACATTTTGTTGGAAAAACTAGAAATAAATGTCCAGTTTTCAAAATGGCTGATCGAGTGTTACTAAATTAACATTACAATTATAGAGTTAGCTTTCTTTAAAAAACACTACAGTTAATCTTACTAATAAATAATATTTTTTTGTGATTTTTGTAATATTCATTTTTTTGATAAATTCAGCACTATTAAATGAATTCAGTTGTGTTCTGTGGATATTCTGGTGAATGAGAGGTCCCAAAATAATGAAACATGTTTTGAAGCTAAAAACTATATCTATTTTATTTACCAATTCATTATTTACGGAAAAATAATCAATATCATAACTTACCAATATATTGTATTATGGAAAATTGGTACAGAATTTGTCAATATTATATAACAGAATGTCAACATTTTAATAAGGTTTATACAATTGATAAAATATCGATGCTAAAATATAAAAAACTGTGTGTAGAGTAATAAAATAGTGTATAGTATATAGTATATATATAGTATATAGTGTAATATAGTGTATAGTAATAATTGATATGGATTATGCATGGGAAAACATTATTATTGATAATTCACCATAATACTGATCAAATTAATTTATTATTCATGGAAAACATTATTATTAATAATTCATTATTGTATTAATTAAAAATGTTATGTGACATATATTACTTCATAAAGACATGATCTGTTTTTATAATGGGCACATTCTTTAATATAAAAAATGATTTTATTAACTACATAGGCTTGTGTGTACAAATTGCATCAAGCTGCAAATATGTGACCAGTATAATTGGGTCAATTATGAGAGATTTTAACATAATTTTGTGATGTATTCTAATTCGAAAATTTATTTAATATGTGTAGTAACCCTCTTTCCCATCTCTTTCACTGTTACTTAGTACAAGTATGATTGTTTTCTAGTCAACATTAGTAGTCATGAAGATGAACAATTTTATAAGATTGTCAATATAATACTTCATATTGAGGATATAGAATTTTTTTACATACTCCTTAGAAAAAATAGTAAAATGATAATAACTGATGACATAATTCATACACAAGTAGGAGACAGTACCTTGAGATATATCCTTGTTCTACCTGGCCAGTTGCAACCTCTGGCAACATCCATACATGACTAGGTTTCTCCATTTCTTTCTGTTCTCAAATTTTGCTCTTGGCATGGCAAGTGATAACCCTGTCATTACTTTGTCTTTATCTAGCCATCTTGTTCTTGGTCATCATCATGTTTGTTTCCCATTGCTTTCCATTTCTGTTCTTTTCATTGTCAGTCATAGTAGGATCTCCCTTTTCTTTGATCAGTGAATGTAGAAAGTTGAAATTTTCTACAAGTTCTTTTTGATCTTCTCCTAAGTTGAAGTCATCCAGCTTAGTCATTTTAATGTTAAGGTAGAGTACTGGTTTTTCCTTCTTTACAGCTTCTAGTAGTGTCTTTGGTCTCCTGCTTTCATTTTCTCTAACTCTAGTCTACCCTTCTGATGATTGCCTTACTATAGATGTTACTCACATATCTATACTACACTAGACTGTTAATATAATTTAACAATTTATTGTTTTTCAATGATTATAGTGTTTCAAAATTTAACTTTTAAAAGTGAACACATAATTATATTGAGCAGTATACTGACATTAAATAACCTACACTGAATTCTTGATAATTTCAAAACCATATAATATCAGGACTTTAGAATGATCTATATTGCAAATATGCACTTTCTAAATTTTTGGGATATCAGAGGCTTATATTTTCTAATGAAAATCACTTAAACAGTAAATCATATTTATTATCCATACCTGAATTAATTAATAATATAAATAATCATTAAAATATTAACATTTCTATTGTTGTGCTTCAAAACAAATTAAAAAGTAGATACATATATAATGAAGTCATACATATATTTAAAAAACAATAAAATAATAAACCAATTATGGTATATAGTACTCTTTAATGTTATATAAGTAGTGTTTATTAAAATTATGTAGTTTATCTGGTTTTCTTGTAGTGTCTTAAAGTTTGTGTTTTAATTAAATGTAGCCCCGGGCTGACATTCCACATTGTATAAAAATATCAAATTTCAATAAAAAAATCCATGAAGTAAATTATTTATACAACCAACAGTAAATTGCCTAAACTAAAAAAAATAGTTTAATTTGAAATGAATAAATATATTGATATGATAATAATATCTGTAAAAATAATTAACATATAGTTAAATTATATTCAAGCATAAATAATGTATAAATTTTAGTAATTTTATTCCCTTTTGATTCAAATATTGCTTAGTCTAAATGTCTCACTCAAAACCACTTGTTTACACTGATAATAAATTCACTGATATTTGGTAAGATTTAAAAATCGACTGACTGTCTGGACACACTGTGATAATGACCTAAGTTGGCACTGAGCCAGAATTTTAGTTTAAGTGTAACATATTTATTTAAGAAAATTAAAAAAATTCTTAAAATGTCAAAATGCTTATAGCTTTAATTTTTTAAAAATAATTTATGCTTATTTTTTTGTTGCTTTTTATGCTTAAGAAAAATATTTTATGAGGGATAATTAATTTATTTTACAACAAATCTGATACTAATTCTAAGTATCCTAAGATAAAACCTGATATAGGTGCCATGTATGAATTTTTTGCAATCATTATTTTCATATAATATTTTAAATTTTTTACCTTGTTATATCCAAGGAAATTGTACACTATTGTCCAGTATTACAGATATATATATCCATTATTTTAATTTGAATCATATGTATACTATAGTCTGTACTACAGAAAACCGCTTTTTATTCCAAAGAAATTATTTTTATTTATCAGTTTGAAATATAATAATTAATTTATGGAATGTGGAATGCTCATGATAAAATGATAATAAACAACAAATATGTACACAAGATTACAGGTAAAATCCATGATTG
>JAUZND010066905.1:0-17488 GCA_034780555.1 Coelogynopora nodosa | reverse complement strand
GGAGGAGGGAGGGGGGGGGGGGGTATGCCAATTTATTTTCAAATAAATTAAGTTTTTGATTGAATAATATAACGTTTTACCCCGATTTTGTTACTCAGTAGATAAAATATTTTTATTTAACTAAAACATATAACAAACATAATCTCGAATATATTTACATACCAGAAAAAGTTGTGTTTTTATTTATCTATTTTACATCCCCCTGGGTTTTCATACTTGCCGATGATCTTAGGAGCTGAAACTTGTAACATTAATAGAAAAAATAAATTTATCGTAAATTATATCCATTTAACTTGAATAATATAATTATTTATTAAAAAATAACCAGCAATTTAAAAAAATACTCAAATAGCATTTATACTACTTATAGCTTATTTGCATAAGTAATATAATTATAAAAGTATATCAACAAATACAGATCTTGTGATCTGAAATCAGATGCAAAAAGAATCAAGTCAATATAGTTGCATTGAACAAAAGTTATAGCATTTATTGGTCAATATATAGCATATATGGTAATTTTCCTATAGTTTTCCTAGCTGGAGTTTATGACGTAATCAGGTCATAAAAATGATACCAATTGGTAAATTTGTTTTTAAATAAAAATTGCTCAACATGTCTATAAGAGGTATCTGTATACCAAATTTCAGCTTAATCGGATGATAGGAAGTTTGGTTTTCCACATAGCAAATTCTAAAAAGTATGTCCACTTACGAAGGACTTACGAGAGGTGATCGCGATAAATTTGATAATAAGTTCAGTATAAATATAATGACGGTGGTATTCAGTGACGTAATTATTCAGTGACGACGTTATTCAACGACGGCATTATTCAGAGACGAATTTATTCAGAAAAACAGACGGCGTTATTCCGACCCTGTCTGACCAAAAAAATAGATTAGGAATTTAACATATAATTGTTATTCAGTGACGGCGTTATTCCGGTGACCCAAACTATCATAGATCACTTACATCTCAGCATTATTTGTTTGGCGGTGTTTTTGAGGACAATTAAGAAAAATATGCTAAAAAAAAATGTAAATGTTTCTGCTAAGTAGTTTCTGCTAAAAATGTAATTGTTTCTGCTATATATATGTATATATATTAACAATACATTATTAACTCCCTCCGGGTAAAAAGGTTTTCACTAGTACCTATAGTACTGACTAAGTTAAGACAGTTATATAATATGTGAACCTAGTTAGTGTATTTACACAGTTTTTAAAATACAGAAATATAAGAAAGTGCAGTTGGAATGAACACAATACCGCAATAGCGGCCGATCATTTCTCATCACCGTTAAGGTTCATAAAAAACGCACCATAAAAAGACTGATTTTAGGAATTTTATATCCCATTATATCCTCTCTCCCCATTGGTTGTCGCTTTTTCTCTTTCTGGTTCGGTCTTGACAAATCATGCCACATGTGAATGACTTACTATCCGATCATATTCTAGGCCTGTTGTATGTGCAGAAATACTTTCTAAAATAATTTTTTTGTAGCCTAACTATACAATTTCCGAATATTGCAATTCTATTTATAATATTCTGAAGCTCAATTTTTGATGTACGATTTGATATGATTTTAACTGATTTTACATGGCATTTTTTTCTTCTAATAATAAAATAATTTTGTGATAAGTATTCGGCACTTATACGATCAGTTGTAAAACTAATTTATTGTTCATTAAAACTGAAGAAAACGTAATGAAAATGCATCTACACTATATATAATGCTGTTGATGAAAAGAAAACGTTGCTCGCAATAATGAACACAAAGTTATATTATGTTTCATCACTCATCGGTGACTCCGTTGCTGAGTTTAGTTTCCCTTCAGGCTTTCATAATAAATGAAAGATAACGATTTAATACGCGTGAAGAATTGATGTAAAATAATATTAATATTACTTGGATGATCATCTATTCGTAATTTGAAGAATGGATCTATTTTACATAAAAATTGATTGATTTTCCGCATTTTCATAAAAAAATCATTAATTTTCAATCAATAATCAATCATTTTCAATCAATAATAAATCAATAAATAAATAAATCAATTTGATCGCAGGATTCTAGCATGCAGTTGGTTGATCTCACCGAAGCTCCAGCGTCCCATGTAGTACACTTCAGCTGTGAGGAAGAGGCTCATGAAGATGAAGAGGATCGTGAAGAAGATCCAAAATACATTGGTGCCATACACCTGTGAGTAATTAAGGATGACTGAGAAATAAGATAGAACAGGGGCAAACTAAGGATGCCTACAATCTTGGGATACGTAGACGAAGACTAGTTTTGTGTCCTTTTACATAGTCAGGCCTGTTGCTACCTGATGATTCTAGTTATTGATATATTTTGCTAAATTGTCGGTTTCAATCCTGTAAATATAACCGAGTGAAGCTAATAAACAATATGTATATCTTTTTTATAATAGTCGAAAACATCGATAGATGCACATTTAGTGTGTATTAATAAAAGTAAGTAGGCCTATACAAGGTAGATTCTGGATTATAATGTACATAATTTTTTTATGAAATGTGTATTTCATAATTACTAAATATTTCGATAAATTAATGCAATATTTAATATGTCAACTTAGTTCACGTTTTAATTAATTAATATTATTGATATATGTTGATAAATGTAAATATTCATACTGTACATTTATCTTATAAATACGAAGATGGCTTGCCATGAAATTTTTTAACATTCTTAATAAAAATTCAGAAAACAAGGAGTGACATTTTTGTACATGCAATGTTTCATAATAAGTGATGATTATCATTAAATGTAATTGAAAAGTGTCAGCAAAGGATGGCAATGGTTGCAGTGTATAGCGAGGAGGTAGGCTATAAGTAGAAAAGGTGGCAAAGTGGGAATGTTGTGCGCATCTCACTGTTCTAGGTATTGCTGCAGCATCAAGATAATGCTAGGCAAGCGTTTGTACTGTTGAATTTAACCGGGGGGAAATTATATATATTAAACATCAATTTTTAATGTAATCATCAAAACATGTATTTATTTAATAAAATAATTATACGTTTGTTTTATCTTTTATATTAATGTTATATTCATTTTGTTGGAAAAGATCTATATTACAAAAAATACATTTTACGATTGTAAAAAAGTTTTGTGGATAATTCATCCTAGAGATCATTCTAATAAAGACTAGAGAGAGACAATGTGAGAGAGAGAGACAATGTGAGAGAGAGAGACAATGTGAGAGAGAGAGACAATGTGAGAGAGAGAGACAATGTAAGAGAGAGAGACGTACGACGCCAATGACGCTAGCAAGAATAACAATCGCCATGGTCATATAAGCGGCGTGGGCGGAGGCGTTGATGTCGGGATGTCGAATCTGATAGATTTTCAGCATACTCAAACAGGCCAGGATGTACATGAATGCCGTATCTGTGGAGGATGAGAGAGATAGAGAGAGAGAGAAATTGAAAGAGAAATTGGGTGGGAGAGTGGGAGAGAGGGAGACACACAGAGAGAGCCTAAGATAGATCAGACAATAATATTAATCAGATAGATCCGTTTGTTTTGCTTGACACTTAATGTGCACAGATTGGTACGAAAAATATTAAAATCGATTTTATTTCTATAGTAATTGAAGCTTGCAAACAACGCCAATTATTTGTTATTAGCATACTTTAATTAAACTGATAATATGTAAATGAATCATCTAATCAATAATTCCTATTGTACAAAACCCTTTTTTTTTCGAAAAAGAAAGCTTTAATCAACATTTAATGATTAACCCTTCGTACGTGGAGGGGGGTAATGCCATTTTTTCAAATAAATTAAGTTTTTGATTAAACTATAAAACGTATGACCCGGATTTTTTTACTCAGTGGCTAAAATACTTTTATCTAACTAAAAAATATTACAAAGATAATTTGTAATATTTTTACATACCAGAAAAAATTGTGTTATTATTGATCTATTTTATACCCCCCTTGGGGTTCATACATGCTGATGATATTAGGAGCCGAAACTTGCAACATTAATTGAATAAATAAGTTCATCGTAAATTATATCCATTTAACCTGAATAATATATATTTTTTTAAATAACCAGCAATTTAAAATATTACAAAAATATCATTTATACTACTTGTAGCTTATTTGTATAAGTAGTATAATTATAAAAGTATATCAACAAATATAGATATTGAGATCTGGAATCTGATACAAAAAGAATCAAGTCAATTGGTTGCATTGAACAAAAGTTATAGCATTTGTTTGTCAATATATAGTATATTTGTATATGGGTATTTTCCTATAGTTTTCCTATAACTGGAGTTTATGACGTAATCAGGTCATAAAAATGATACCAATCGATTAGTTTTTTTAAAAATAAAAATCGCCTGACAAGTCTTTAGGAGGTATCTGTATAACAAATTTCAACCTAATCGGATGATAGGAAGTTTGGTTTTCCAGGGGGGGTAAAATATCCCCCTCCACGTAGCAAACACTAAAAAGTAGGTCCACGTACGAAGGGTTAAACAGTCCGGCATAAAGATGTGGATAGTTTGCTACAAAAAGGTTATGTTTCAATCTATTTATCATAAAATAACAATAGTTTGGCAAGCCATACTCGGAGAATCTATGTTGAAGAGTTTACTCGTCTATTATTCAAAGCATCCTTTCTTCTACGCATATCCTACATTTTGTAAAATGCCATAATTCCTGGTTTTACATAGTTTTACAAAGGTACAGTCAATGGTGTCAATAAGGATCTATGAATAGCATCAGTAAATAAACGTAATATTTACAGATCACCTTTACAAAAATCACCAAATTTGATATTTAAATACACCTAACACGTTTGTACCCAGATTTTCATTAGTACGGTAGGTATTTGTATTACTCATTTCCCCCCTAAATATACAGAGTCGTAATACTTTGCCTTATCTCATTTTGCATTACGTCACTTTGCCTTATCTCATTTTGCCTAATCTCATTTTACCTTATGACATCTTATCTCATGTTGCCTTATATTTATAAATGAGAAGATACTGTGGAGAAAACAGAATCAGTATACTGTGGAGATCGGTATACTGGGTCCATAATTCTAAGTCTGGAAAAAGAGCAACTAACGTGTCGACCCATGTTGTAGTAACGTAATCACAAAAAGACGATGCCGGATGATCATCTTGATGAATTTCCTGTAATGTTGACATCCACACTTCGTCAACTTAATGCGGAGGAACTAATGGAACTAATGAGCGGTTGCCCTTCTCAATGGTCTAATCAAAGTTGCGCCATTTTTATATAGGATGGAAAATTCCTGAACATGGAGCCATATGCCTGGGCGAAGTGGAAGAGACCACCACGTGTTACAGATGCAGGAAACAATTCCGACACAGTTCTGATGACAGCTTGCTCAAAAGCTATTCAGAAGCATGATGGTTGAAACTGGAAACCGTAGTATCCACAAGCTATTTGAATAAGATTTAACAATCGAGTATATGTGTGAACTGTTTTGGAAGGTAGTAGTGAAATACACAGCGGTATCGTTGTCTCTATCACCGTGACATGGAGCGTATATACCTGCACGAACATCTCAAGTGCCATTTTGAATGTTCCATCTATATAATCTGTTCTGTTGCGTTGCAAAAATAAAGATCTTGTCGTCAATGCCGTCATTAGCCAATAGGAAGTTACGACCATATTTTGTTTGCGACCACTCTCCTTCAACGTTTATGTCAGCACATCGATGTGGAAGTGTTAAAAGTCTGCTTGCTATTATATTACAAGTATAAGTATGGCAGCTTTACATGCATTGAATCAATTTAAATGCATGAAATAATAAATATTACTCAAGTCATTTACGAATACATGTCTATCAAATTATTATTTAAGTAAGCCAAACTGATACAGAGACAAGAAGGCAAGATGAGAGTAATTTGTCGTCAGTGCTATTACGTAATCCAATTAACGTTGAACAATAGGAAGGCAAAATGATATAAGGCAAAGTGACACGTAGCCAAGTATACGCTTTATTATTATTGTTATTTAACATATTTGATCTTGAAGACACTTACCAAATTGAAAGTTGGAGTAACTGGGACAGATGTGGTAACATCCACTCATTATGCCTTCCATAATCAGCGCAATACCCATCGCATAGAAGAGTCCAAAGTGTTGCGGAATGCCAACCTGAATGGCACAAACATAAAGGGGCCGTTACACCCAAAGGACACAGAATGGCGGACGCTTTCGTGCAATGGTGAATTATATGTCTAGACTCTTTTAGGTGATACTATAAGTAAGGTTGTATTGATTTAGTATTCAGTCATATTTGTCTTAACTAATAGGGTGATATTCCCATTCTAAGGATTTCAAATGAATCACCTTTAATCTTGAAAATGTTCATTTGCATTCAATAAAAAATGTTAACATTTCATAATTTGTCTTCTGAGAATAGTTTATTCCCAAAAACACGCTATCGTGTAAATTATGTTACAATTTTCTTCGAATACATTTAAGTTGGATACAAACTAAAGTTATTCCTAAATGAATAAATGTTAATACTATAATTCGATTAAACCGGGTTTTGAAGGATACCATTACATGTAAAATAAAAATAAAATGTTATTAGTAATTTTTTTAATTTGATCAAAGATAAACTCTGAGAGAATTATTGTATAATGTGATACCGAACATCATTCAAGTATGAGTTTTAATTTAAATGAATTTACCTATTGGGTCAAACAATATATAACAAATTTATCAAGTATTAACATTTTATAAAGAGTCATCAAAATCAAACACCATGCTCTGAGTTATTGGATTTGTCTTGATAATATTTTTTTTTTATTGCTTAACAATTTTCCATTAAAATTATTACTATTATACTTTTACTAATGGTTACTTGTAAGTAGTATAACCTTTATAACGTTATTAAATGTTCTTCATGGGTACGAACTATACACAAAACATTTATAATATGAATAGCTTATTTATATACAGTAAATCCACTTATAGCAATAAATCGCTAATTTAATGCAAGTTAAATTGGTCCTCTGAGTAAATATTGTTATATGGGATACCTCAGATATAAATAGCAGATTTTTATAGTCGCATTATTCTTGATATAATTGGATTATACTGTTTTTTTTTCTGACTATAGAGAAAAAACATGGTGGTAAAAATTCTACCATTTAAATATGTTAGAGATATTAAGTGAAATAATCAAAAGATGATGTGTAGAAAAACAAGTTAGCCAGATAAAGTTAACAACTTTAATTTTCACATTCGGGAAAGGGTACAATATAAAAGTAATGCAAAAGATGTACAATGACGTAAAATATAAAGGATTAGAGAAGAAACATTTACTATTAAATACATTTTGAGACATGCACATACGAGAAAAACAGAATCACTAATGATAAGCCAGTGCTAAAATAAATAGCGTATAATGGATTGTCGAAGTTGTCATCAAACAATAATTCCGAAGTCTTCAAAAAGATGATAGATATTATATCAAATATCAAAGACTTCGTATAAGTGACTTCCGTTACAAGTTTCTAATTAAGATACGTATATCCACAGCCCGCAGAAATTTATGTTTTCAATTAGCACAGATTGATTTTAACTACAACAGTGGTGGGATGGGGACGATTATACATCAAACTTTAGAACTTTAACTGGTTCTGCAATGTTTAATTGACGTTTATATACATTTTGAAAAGATTTCTAATAATTTGTGTAGTTAACAAGACTTGGTACAAAACATTAATTAAACCTATGCAATACATATCGAACATAAAAAATACTTACACGTGTCACATTTAGGGGAAGTTTGGTATACTCATATTAAAATATATATAATTAATTCAAAAATTGCAGCTCACAAAAAATTAAAACATTAAAAATATACACTTCATTTCGATTATTTTCATACCATAATATCAGATCAAATTTAAAACATGTTATGCAGAAAAACCTTTGCTTGTAGACACAAACGGTGGTATATTTACTAAATAAGGCTAATTAGTTTAATATCTTGATCTTCCAGATTTTGATCGATTTAGAACAGATACAATTAAATAACATGTTACTCAGAATGGGCCTGTATACAGAACAGATTTTTATTAATAAATTAAAGATGACTACAGCAAACAACATTGTATGTAGATATGTATTACTTTATCAGGTCAATTTTGATTATGTATATTTTGAGCGAAACTGACAAAACATAGATTGTTTCAGAATGAGGTGTATTTGATTTGATATGATATGATCTAATCAATTAATTAATTTAAAATGCTGTAATTAAATGACCCATCTCTCAATTATTAAATATTATACATAATTTCAATCAAATAATTGTGTATAAGACTTATGAAAGGAGATACTTATTACGTGTATAAAATGCATAGACCATAAAAGCAACTACGTATATATAGTATATATCTACTGTCAAAATCTGAGTTGATCCATTAAAAATTAAATGAATGATGATCTGACAAAATAATTAATTATAAATGTTGCAATTACTATATAGATATATAATTATTTATTAATCATACCAAAGCAAAATCGATTATATAGAAATCAATTTTATCTGTCTAAAGGAAATGATATTCAAATAGTGATCAAGTGAACAAGTGTAAGGAATTAAGCAGCGATAATATTTAACATTTCTAAGAAACTGTTTTTTGGAGGTTCTTGGTTGACTTAGTTTCAATAAAAATAGTTAAAATTCACAAATATTGTACAGTATGGTTGCTATGCACGCCAACAGTGACATCTAGGCTACTCATCGGGCACCCCACCCTCCGCCATATTGAGCTGCATAGCTGTTATATGACAGAATATTTTGGAACCTTTAATAGGAACCTGTATTGCATCTATTAATTGCAGCATGAGATGAGATTCCAAGTACTGGAGAGCTTGGATCTCTTCAAAATCAATAATATAATATAATCAAGTAATTATACACAACGAACAGTAGTACTACTGAAAAGATCCATCGAAAGCGCTCAATTACTTGGATAAAGCAAATTTTACATTATAAATAAAATCGATTTATTATAATACTAATACCACAACGGTGTCTGGTCGATATATTTATATTTTATTTACAAATTAGTATGTTTCAAGTTGTCCACAAAAATGAAATTTAGGCAATTCAAAAGTTTCAATACATGCTGATTGCGTTTTAAATGTATAGAATTAATGTATTATAGTTTTTACTGGCAATACACAAGAGTCGCAAATGTAAGAATAAAAATATAAAAACATATAAATGAAGAAAATATATTGAAGACCTGTTTTTTAGAAGTGAGCAATTATTTCTGTAAAGTTGTTAAATCAATTTAAAGAACAGAAACAACCCAATACACATAATGGCGGAGAGTAAAATAATACTATATATACAGAATTAAGATAACATTACCTCAGCAGCACTTTCACGAACAACACCAAATAATAAAAGGTTTACGTGAAAATTAAGTCAAAAATTATTCAACACCAAATTCGAACAGTTTTCTAGAACATACATCACATGAATAATATGAGGTTTAACTTTAACAGTTAATCAAACAACAGAAAATGTTAACAAATAGTGCGTTATTTATTTTTAGTCTAATTTCTATGAATATACATATATTATATATAATTCGAAAACAAACTACATATTACGATATTTAATAACTAAATATACGCTAATTGATTAGCTTTTTCATGTAAGAATAAAACACAAATTAGTCATCAAAAACACGATACGGGTTTGCTAAATTGACTTTGATTAGACTAATAAAGCCTAGTGATCTAGATAATACATTGTTATCATACAAAAATTGAGCGTTCAATTATAATAATGTTACTGCTTGATTTACTTAAAATAAGTAAAGCCTTATAGTTTTGTACTATATTAGAAAACGTATTCAATCAGTAAGTTATATTAAAATTAAATTATTTATTGAATTAAAAAATACTTTTTCACGCATGCACAGAAAATATATCGACGTAGAAACAAGGAAAGTTTTGGAAAAGAGGAAGGTTGACCAATTAACACAAGCAGCCGTACCATGAAGGAGTCTGAGAGAGGCCCAACTATATATTCTGAATTATAACTCAAAAACTACTTTGTCAAATAATTGAACCGATTTCAGCAACTTTAAATAGTATGCTGGTAAACATGTGTATGTTAAATAGTATATATGATACTTATGTTAAATTATAATAAGAATGTATTTAATGAAAAATTTATTAATCATTTATGATTAATATTGATTAATATAATTAATATAATTTTCAATTTGTCGAATGTTTTAGCCAATCAAAATTTAGGCAAAACAGATAATATTATTTATAGCACATTTTATTATTATGAAGACATTAAAAGTGAAACATGTAACTGTTCTTCAAATTATAAGTATTGAATGCAAATAAAGGTAATTCCCTCTCAAAAAATGTATGTTGCAGTAATCATTGATTTCCAGTTTCATAAACCTATTTAATACCTAAAAATGGAGAGTGGCTTCTGAAACCCTTCATGGTACCTGAAGGTGTCGTACAGAAAATCACAGCCCTGCAAGTGTTAACCCTTCTTATGCAGGAGAGGAGTTCTTTCACATGTCTCAAATCGATTTGACATTGTCAGACTTTGTCCATAAGTGACACAGAATATGTTAAAAAATGTGTATAAAATTTGTTGTCAAAATTCACACTTAAAATGTCAATTCAATAATTTTTTCAAAAACACTTAACGCAACATATGCTGACTATACTTTTAATACCTTCAGTGAAGTTTCAAAATTCCTAACAATTCACAATACTTAAATAGACCGAAACAATATCGAAACATCTTTACCGGAATATTTAAAGTTAGATATAGTTAGAAATATTTTTCTAATATTCTTCATTGCAAAATAGAATTAATTGTACAATATTAGTAACAAATTTGAAATAAGTGTAATACCAAACAAAAATAGAAGTTCTATTATACGATGTTGAACTAGGTTCATAAATAAACTAACTTGATCATGTTTAGAATTACCATATTATGGTGATGCAAATGGGCATTCATTAATTCTCAATAGCAACATATGTACTACTAATAAGTCAATTATCAAGTCAAATGAGATAATTAATTGTTTGAGTGACATTATTATTATTGTTATTACGTAAGCTAAGTTTTTATGCTCTAAAATATTAACAACTATGACAGGATACCTTTCCAAAGTATCACTGAGTATATTTTAAAATTTGTTTGAATCAAATAAGTACCAGTTAATAACGCCAATTTTAAAAATTGAAGCACAGATAAATCTAAAAATTGGTTAGTTGCTATTTCTATTGCCGTAATTGCATCCACTAATAACATGATAATTCAGCTTACATTCTGATAACATTTTTAATATTTGTTATATATTATTTTTATATATTTTTTATATATTTTTTATATATTTTTTATATATTTTTTATATATTTTTATATATTTGTTCCAGAAAGTTATTGCGCAGTATCGTTAATTACGTCATCTTTACGCGCCGATCGGAGAGTTATATGTTAATATTAAATCACTATCACTATTGGCAAACCCCTCAAGACGGTTCACCGGCGAAAGGTCAACACCTGGACAGAAGCGGGAACACTTTTACCTGTCGCTTGATCCGTGAATCTGATAGCTTCAATGACGAGGAAAGGGTGTCGGAGGGGGGGGGCGGGGGGCGGGAGGCAAGCAAACACCAATTAGTATCTCATGTAATCATGTATCAGGGGAGGAACACACTGAGGAGAGGAGAAATAAGAAATAAAGTCTACGTTGGTGGGTATACAATGAAGAGGCTTACCAGCTCGTACGTGTCACTGATTTCGCGAGCGTGTTTTGCCAAGAGATCTCTGGGAGGAGAAAACATGTGAGAGAGTGATACACTATAGGTTGTGAAAGAGACGATCAAAAATAAAATTGAAATAACATCTGATAAGAGTATAATGGGAAACTGCAAAACTGGGAGAGAATAAAAAAAAGGTAGAAAGAAAATGAAATTAAAGAATAAGAAAATTGAAAATAGAAAATAGAAGCACTCGACGTTCAAGTTGAACGTGAAGAGAAAAGTAAAACAATTAAAAATTTTAAATATCCCTGTTGAATGAATTGATGTTGAATAGTTGACAACTGACTCCAAGTGTCAACTTTTTTCAACTACATTTATAGTGTAGAATGTAATATTATGTTGTAATAGTGTTATGTAAAATACAGCTTAAATAAGGAATGAATTTTTAGCTATTTTTCCAAAAGTTCTGGTGCCAAAGAAAAGTTGTGAGTATTTATTTTTTGCGAAGAATACATTTGTGTGATAACATCATCCTGACATATTGTATAATGTTTTTGTACGAACAAGTAATACAGAAGACACGTTTGCTCGCAATTCAATTATGTCTATTTATATTAAATGTAAATAGATACTTAAAATAGGTGTTGCTCCTTATACTATTACACTGTCAAACTCTTTCCAATTCAACTATAGATATGATATTACGATGATATCTTGATGATATACGAGTATAAACATGGAAACCATGATCATAGAGAGATCACCCACCTTGCTATTCCTTAAATTGTGACTGGGATTATACAATAAAACAGCAGTTTACCTATAGGGAGTTAAGCAGATTATTGAATGAAATAGAAGTTAATTTTTCATTAATTTTATGGTGACTTTTTTTGTTATCTATTTCTAGCCAGATAATTAGAAATAGTACCACACAAACAAGGGTTGGTAAATAAAATATATAAATTTTGCAGTATATCGTTTTTTTTTAAACGATCAGCACAATATTATGTAAGAAATCCTGAAATTTCGCGAATATAATGGAGTTGTGCTAAAAACGGTAGTTAGGAGCCTACTTGTTTTTCTCCATAACATTGTGAAGAAGTTGATGTGGATAGCCACTCTTTAAATATAATCGATAAATGGCTGATGGACGAACCTGCGCCAAGTGAGGCCAAGGAAAAGAATGCCCAGCATGACGTAGCCGATATTGGAGAAGACGTTGTTGAAGGCGGTGAACTTGCCCAGTTCATGAGCACAGTTGAAGTTGTAGTAGCAGATGTCCTCGTTTCCGGTCACATGGAGAACCTGTCATTTTGAGTCAGAATACTAACAATGTCAACAATATATACAATATAGCGCAGGGTATCTACAGCTTTGGCCTTTTCAAATTAATGGAGATTTCCAGGATATGCAGGAGAAAGAAAATATTTTTTCCTGGAGTATATTTCAAAATTACGATAATAATATTTGCATTTGACAATTGAGTTATAAGAGGCCATCCCATGAAGTACATACGACGGGGTTTATTGTAAGGTATGCGCGTGGGGGCAAAGCAGGGGGGAAGGGGGTTTGTAATAATGCGCATGTAAACGCTTTAAAAATAATTATTAGTGGTATTTTTGTTATCAAAAAATCTCTAAATATTTAGTATTTGCTTAAAAAATGATTTACTGTAAAGTAGGCAGTAAGTATTTCTATATGTTCGTAATTAGGGCTGCTTGTTAGAGCATAATTTGTACATTTTTTATTACAAGAAAAAAATATTATACACAATTAATGATATACATTGATATATTTGTTGAATGCTACTATTATTATCAATATATTACGTGGCGTTGGTTTTAATCTTTTTATAAAGATGGTAATAGTAGGGGGGGGGGGGGGTAAGGTCGATATTTTGTAAATCTGCTTATTTCTGATTAACAAAAGTAAATCTCCAGTAATGTGTGATAGAGTATATGGTAATACTAAAGGTTATTTGAAACTTAATGATTCCTAAACTCATGAAATGAAATTCAGGAAGTCAGTTTAGTATATTTAGCAGGACAAGCAGCTCACCTTCTGGTAGGTGATAACAAGTTGTACAACTGGAAGTCCATAGAAGATGCCGATGATTATGAGATACCTGAAATATATAGTGGCAAATATACACGACTATAGAGAACCGAATACAGGTCTGGTAGAGCTTATGTGGTACAATAACAGGCCAGCAGGAACGATTAAATAAAGAGGGACAGGCACTTCCAATAATAATAATAATAATAATGAAAGTACACACAAAAAAAAATGACGGCATTTTTATGTTAAAAAATTACGGGAGAGTTGAGCAGAAATGACACGATATTTGACGTCATATATCTCGTGTCATTTATCTCCCGTCATTTCTGCTCAACTCTCCCGTATTCCTCGCATCATCTAATGAAATATCTCTGACGCGATATTTGACGTCATATAAGAATGCTAGGATGACGGGAATTATAGCATTAGATGACGCGATATCCCGTCATTTTTTTACTGTGTAGTCAATAATGAATATAGTCAAGTATGAAAATAATCAATGAGGATAATCAAATATTATCATAATAATTCTATTCAAATATATTTTGAGTAGAAGAAAATAGAACAATTTCGTACTTATAATAATAGAAAAGAAAAGTTTCAATAAATGAAACCTTTCAAATATACCACTGAATAATATTCATCGGCAGGGAGATCTGGACAGCGCTGTTTCGTACGTATTATATGTTTCATTTATGGGGACTTTTCTTTTCTAATTTTCTAAGTAGGGAGATTGTACTTCTCTCTTCATATCAGATCAGTCACGTTTGAGTTAAACCTCTCTTTTTTGCTAACATGTTATTTTGTATCAATGAACTTTGATCTTAACTAGTTTTACGCAAATCGGTTCTTATTTATGGGGTACCTAGCGGGCCTCTTAAAGTACTTCTGAGTTCAGGCATATTTCGTTAGTGTGGGGTATAATCTGCCGATGAGAATGCTTCAGTTATATAGTTGAAAGGTTTCATTAATTGTGACTTTTTTCTTTTCTAAGTGTGTCTTGAATGTGTTTTTCTGCTGTCAGAATTTAAATGTTTATATAAATTACTAAATTACTACAATTCCGTCGTGTATGGCATATTAAATAATATTTGAAAGTAAAGCAAAAAATGTATAGTAATAATGACCAGTTGTTTTAATGTAAAAAAAGCTAGACTATGCAGAATATCATATATATATATATACAATACTATACATGCATACGTATTTGCAGAACAAATTTTAATTTAACATTAAAAACGTATTACATTGTATATGATTAATTTAAATTGTCTGAATTTATTTAATATTATAAATCGTTTGATACATAAACAATCTATACACTATAGGCAATATAGAACCGCCAATGGAGGTAGAAATTAACATATTTTGTTTAAAGAAAGTTATTAAGCTAAACTTTGATAAAACAACCAGAAGACATACCAGTGATAAAGGCGATACTTCTTGGCAAGAACACTTCCCTTTTTCCTTGATAAATCAGCTACGTATAAGGCTTTCTAAAATATTTAAAAAAATATTATACACTAAGTATACTACTAATCATTTTCAAGTAGTCAGATTAATAATTCTTCGGAAATTAAAAGAATAACAAAAAACGGTATGAAAAAATGAACAAACAAAATAAACTACAACACAACTTAAATAAACAGGACTGAGGTGCACCTTAGCATTGTATATCGATCGGAGGTCTGTAAATTGTGACATAAATGTAGCAGCTGCTTTAAATGAGATCATCAAAAAACTAAACGTCATGCATGAATTATTCCAATAAAGTAAGCAAAGGCAATAGAGGCAAAATACCAACTTCTTACTTAAAACAGCGCAGTTAAAATCAATAAACCTATTGATTAACTTTTACATAAATTATGTCAAAGTTTTAGTACAAAATGAAAACCACATTTTATTTAATCATTTTAGATTTAACAAAAGGAAATATTCAAGGTTACATAATTTGTAAATTTACTAAAACAGTACCTGGTTCTTAGATTAGTTTGCATTTACTGTATTTATTAATTTTAAATAAAATGTAGCATTTTTAAAGACATCGCCCCGTGTTTTTGATGCCGTCATCCTCGGTAAATAAATAGTTACCCAAAGTAATTTTTGAATAATATAATATATATATATATATAGGTGAAATTGTATTTAGTGTCTGTCACACAATAAATAACACAGGTATACAATGCTAACACGACCGTCTTGTGTTATATTATAAGCATATATACATTAAATGTCTATAACATCAATAACTCATATTTTGAAAAAATATTTTAAATTTAAAAACAGTTTAAAGAATATAATTTATGTAAAAGTAGTTAATAAAAAGGTAATGCAATGAATGTCGTTAACACTTGATGCTCACGCGTACACGGAAGACAATTTGAAAAGGAATTCTACAACTGCACGTAATGTTGTCAGCAGAATAACAACAAAATAAATAACAAAAAAAATTACATGACCGTAAACAGAACATTACAAATAATGGAATTTTAAAGAGGGATCTTCACTTCCGGTTGCACAGTCTATAATACTGAACTAGATACTGAGCTTGGCAGTACGCAGCACTTTCTAATTGCTATTGACTATAAGGCGTGGCGGATCCACGAAAGAGCTTGTTCTGCTTGCTGACTGATTGCATTAAGACCCCGGCTATCGCGGGGAAACGGTATTTAAAATGTGCAGTTTATTCAGGGTTCGTATACAGGAAAATCAAGATCAAGCCGTGTGTATTTGACAGTGTATGATATTGTTCAATGTATTTAGAAAAAAAGGCTAGAAAAATATTTGTTCTTGAAAATGTTTTATTTCAATCAAACATCCACAATTTTAGAAATAAATAAGTTCTATTTTTTTCAAAATCTCATGCTAAGTTATTTGGGAGATAAGTTTTTGTGAAAGAATGCTTAGAATGTTTGAAGGTAAATTTTAATTATTTTGAGTATTACGTTTAAACAAATATCTATAAATAATACACAATATGATAGTGACGTTTAACTTAGAGCAATTTTGAGGACTGTTATCTTTTCATTTCTGATAGTTTTTTGAGTATAGCCTCAAAAGTTATACTTCAAATTTAATGGGTTTCTAAGGATCTGATTATGCTTTCTGTCGAAACAAGGGGAAGGAAGATGTTTGCTTTAAAACAAATTGTTAAAAAGTTGTCAGATAATATAACATGTATAATCACAACGTCAAAAGTTTAACAAAAACGTTTACGAAAGTCAAGCAACAAAATGTTCCCAGGTAAGTATCGTCCATGCAGTACACATGACCGCTGGTAATGAGGAAATACTATCTTCTAAACAGGACCCTAAAAGGGCTAAATAAGACATGCTTTATAATTACCTGGTCCAGATTCATCTGATGAAAAATGTAAACACAATCAGCAAGTATAAATACTATATGTGCATTCACTTTTTAAAATATGTACAAATATATAAAATAGCGTTTAAAGAATGTACTATCAGATTGTACGTTGGTTAAATTGTAATTTATGGCAAAAAAGTGTCCACTCATATTAAAGCATTACAAAATTATAAATATATTTTTTTAATAAATTTTGATCTATACTCTATCGTAAAAACCGCATGGAGAGTTCTTATTATCTTATACATTACGCTTGAGCCAGGCGTCTC
>JAUZND010066894.1:0-17489 GCA_034780555.1 Coelogynopora nodosa | reverse complement strand
GAAATTTTCAATAAATATCTTAATTTTGCCTTAAATTATCACGGAAAAAATATTTCCTATAACGCTGGACACCCTGTGTTCGGTCTTGTTTATTGACTAATAACTGAGCTGGTTTAAATATTAAGTGGAGTTAACGGTTGGATGTTAGGAAATGCATTATGTGCCATTTTTTGTTCGTTTCCATATTATTCATTAAAATGTGTCCGGATAAAAATTAACAGGGAAACACCAGAAATTAGTTTTTTTACGCTTTGTATATTTTTGGAATAAAAACTAGTTTGATAAAATTGACTCGGCGTCTTTTACCTTTTTATTTTGCTTTTTTATAAATATAATAGTGTGCATATTAATAATTACATGTTTATAAAAATGTATAACACAATTTTAGAAGGGCAGACGCTAGGGTCTGTTGAAATATATTGGAACGTTATCTTTATTCCACACGTCGCAGGAACTTTTATTTTATATTTCGTTTATGAGCATGACGTACAACCCATCCATTTTACATTTATTACATATTTATATATTGATATCAGAAGTTTTTGATTATTTAAATTAATTATTAATATGTAACCGGGAAATTTGGTATAGAAAAGCCGCATTTTTACAAATGGTATTGGTTATATAATCATTTTTAATTTATATTACAGGGTTATTTTTTTAATTATAAAAACTAGTTGTCACAAATGGCATTCATGTGACAGATGATTTTTGTGGCAGATGACATTGCGATTCCAGATAAACATGCATTATCGAGCCTAAGCGGCAATCTATTAATTTTTAGTTCATCTTCTTTACGTTTGTCGTAACGTGTCTACGATTTGTGTTGTTCATTGCCTTAAATTAGTATTTTTATACGATCTTGTATATTTTTGATTCATTTTAAAAATAATTTAACGTAATTTTTCGGGAAAAAACCATATTACCCATACTTAACTCTGAAGCTTTAATTCATCGTAGTATCAAACAGTGTGCTCCATGAAACATCCAATGCTCCTTGTAATTTATATGTGTAGGTAGTTTTCATTTTAATCAGAAAAGCAATGTAAGATTGTATTTTAATATAATGTTTACAATGCTACTAGAAAATCATTGATGAAAGAAATCATCATTAACAAGACATGATTATAATATTGTTTTATTAGTTAATTACAATTGAATTTGTTGTAAATTAAATAGATATATTGATTATTAATTATACTGATTGAAACTGATATTGTCATTCCAAATTAATCTATTAGATCAGATGGTAACATTCCCATAAAGACGATTTATGTACGTTGCAATTTACTAATGAAGTCTAACTTTTGAGCTAAAAAGTGGACATTATCGTCTTTGTATTCATATTATGTTATTTGGTTACAGTTCTGTTTGTTACATATTTCAGTCTGGTGATGTGAACACATTGCTAATTCATTGATTAATTGTCTATCACAGATTGCAGCTCAAATCGAAGATTCGCACATCACCATTTTCAAGTGCATCTTCATCGAAGCGAAGACGGACTGCCGAAGAGACATTTGAAGAGTCAAAGGCTTCTTACAAGACATCTTCTCACAGTATATCCGATGTGGAAATCATCGAGTGTGATCCCGATGGCATGTTTGTCAAACTCAACAATAAATCGTCCAATGTGAGAACTCTTACTTTATGCTAAAATTTTGTTGCTAAGCAGAGCTAGTAAATCTAGAAAAGCAGGTGTTATTATTTATAATTCAGTCAGTTTAGTCATTCCTCTAGCTAATTATTCTTTGATT
Source organism: Coelogynopora nodosa (assembly GCA_034780555.1). NCBI lineage: Eukaryota > Metazoa > Platyhelminthes > Proseriata > Coelogynoporidae > Coelogynopora > Coelogynopora nodosa. The sequence continues at coordinate 15,732 of JAUZND010066894.1, read as the reverse complement.
GGTCCAACTAATTGATTGATCAATTAGGTAATTTGTGACGTTTTATGTTTATTTCAAATAAATAACATTCTTTATTTGGTCGTTAATCGTCTAGTAAAACATTTTGGAATGAAAATTTATTAACTAAAAACCTTCCTCTGATATTGGCAGGCTACTCAGATGGCCGATATTTTCCGCCACCGTTCGTGTTTTGTTTTATGGGTCATGATTATGGTTAGGCGTGCAAAATGTCCCATGCGAATTCTATGGGATTTCCAGATTTTAAGACCTTTTTGAACGTCAGTCAAAGAATTGAAGTAAAATGTCCACGATTTAAGCCTGTTTTTATTATGACTTTTGGCGTGTCTTAAAACATGTCATGCTACGCATGATTACGTTTTTATTTACCATTACATCAAGGGTGTATCGATTTGTAAAGAATTTGTACTGTGATTATTGCATTTTTGTTGCTGTTCAATAGGCTAATTTTCACCATAATGAGCTATTTATAGTTTGCGTAACTACCCTTCCATTTTCCGGAGGACATCACCGCGTTACATTGGCCTCTTCTTGTATCCCAGATTCTGATCTAGTGAGATTGGCGATTCGCATCCGTAATTTGTTAGGAACTTTTCTGACTACCCTGTATAAGCCGTGTTTGATTCATTAAAAATGAGTGAAAAAGTAATTTTATCCCTTATTACTAACCCTGTTCGTTTCAATTGTCGGTTTTTATCAATAGAAAAATTGATTTGAAATTGTCATGTTAAACATGTTACAAGAGATTCGTATGTTATTTTGTTCATTTTCGAGTGTTATTTTATATAAAATAAGAGTTATTATAGGGTTAATTTAATTTATTTGTCACGTAATACTGACAGCGAGACGAAAGCCATGTTTTCTGTGACTATAAGTTGCACTCTCAATAGCTAACTATGTTTGATGTATGCTTATTATTTCCTTAAATATTATATGTTAATCAAACAACGGGAAATCTAAAATTGGCATCGCTCGAATATAACTCAATTATGTAATGCAGCTGGCTCATGTCTAGATACACATATGATCATTGTCGCCGTATCGATTACTTTGATTTAATTCATAAAAGAAATAGAACAATGTGTTTGTCCACGTAACTGAGTAATGTTATTAATCTATGTTTCCTAGGCTTCAGTCGACTGTATTATAAAATGGATTATTTGTGTGGTGTTAGTTTTAGATTTGATGCTGTTTAGTTTGATTTAACAGGTAATATTCTATGGATCTTTGGATTAAATCAAAATTTAGGGATTTATATTCAACCATCTCCATCGTGGTTTATGTAATTTTTTGAACTGAAAATACTACATCTTTAGAACTGCTTGTTACTATTTACTATGAAATGATTATATTTAATTACAAAATAGTTTATTTTCTACACCCTGACCTGTTGCTTTTGTTTATCAGGATGTATGTCTTGGAAGCTGGCAACTGAAGCACTCCACCGAGGACAAAGAAACTACATTCAAGTTTCACCGAAGTCTCCACATCAAAGCTGGAACCACGTGTACTGTAAGTGCATTTTTTAATGAAAAATGTAACTTTTGTTGTCATTATAGGGGCCTTTTTGACATAGTTTAGACAGTAAAGCACGGAAGATAATATTTTAGTGAATATTTGATAACGTCGTTAATTAATATGTTTATGCTTATTTTATGTTAAATTTCTTTTATTTAAATATCTTTTATATTAAATATCGTCTTACTAGATTATAACTATATCTTGTTTTGTTGTAACTCACAGTAAATCATAGCTCTGTGGTATTTCTACCAAGTTGTTTATTCATTGCAATTTATTATTGATTTGTGACTTTGTTTGTGCACCTGCCTGCCATACGATGTGAATTGTATTAAAATAGGTGGATATGTGTTAACTATCAGTCCTAATGGTTGTTATGAAGTTCATTAAACGTCATTTCCTATGTACGCATTGTATTTGATATGTAATTTTTTAATAATACAGAAGAGTTGTCCAATACCGGAATAAACTCGGAAAATGACTCCGTCATTGGCAGAAAAAGGGAATTTTCTGGAAAGATGTAAAATTGCATTAAAAAAACCGGGAATAATATGATTGCATTTTTTGTCTCGTGTTTTTCCTCATGATCATCAATTGCTTTAGTTCTTTATGCTTTTGTATTTATTATTATAAGTTTTTTATTTACACATGAAAATGGTATGCCTTTTATAATAAATTTATGTCTAATATGCTACATCCACTATAATAGAATTTTTAAATTCTCCTTTGTTTAGAGTCACCATAGTACTAAATATTCGTTATTAAAATAAATATTCGATGATTTACAAATACTTGAATTATAACATTGGCAAACAGAATATTATTTAAACCAAATAAATCTTGAAATATCTATATTTTTACACAAACACTGTTGCAATAATCCGGGAAAATGACGTTTTGAAACGTATGAAACTAATATTAAACCGCTAAACGTTTCGTGAGAGTATAATAATCGTAATTGCATTTGTTTATTCGTCTCTGCCTCACCTACATCGTTAACTATCTTATCTAGTAAGTACGTCTGTAGATAAACTGCGAAAAAGTTGTTCACTTAAATATTTTTCTAAATGTTTCATCTCTTTTTTATTTTATTAACTCTACTATGTCTATATATAGTACCTGAAAATGTTACAATATGTTCCTTATATTGAATCAGTTTTATTACTTCTTCGTTACTATGTTTTTCTGTTGCTCTCATTTTACACAGTTAAGAGAAGGCCAACTTTTAAATAAAAACGATCATTTCTATTTCACAGTATTCGATATAGTTGTTTATTTTGTTATCTCAAACAATTTCATCATAATATAATATAGATTTGTTGATAATATCCACATTTAATTTCCACCCCAGGTATGGAGTAGTGAGTCTAACACTACACACGAACCACCCTCAGATCTGGTCATGAAGGGACAGAAATTCTTCACTGGTCAACATATTAAAATCGTTCTCACAGACACAGATGATACGGTCAGTTGTTGATATCATATACAAATCATAAGAAATATTTGGGTACAACTTCGTTCATTTTTAACCTGCAAGAACACTTATTTAAATTATTCAAATTAATTTTATATATAGTTGTAATAATATCTTATTTTTGACACTTCGATAACCATTTATTATTGTTATATATTATCATATGTGTACTGTTTTTTAAATTGATTAATTAAATTTATTAGAATGTTAGTGAATATTTCAATTTTAGTAGGATTAGTTTTATAAACCGACTAAATCCTTTAATAACTGTTCAAAATTAAACATTGAATTTAAATGTTAGGATTATTGTTTATAATACGAATATTCTGTTATTTTGTTGATAATTTTAATTAGTATTAACTAATTATAATAATTAACATTTATTATGTAACAAATACTTAATCAATTAATGTTTCCTTCAAATCAAATACCAGAAATGCAACGAATTATTCATATCAACTCAATGTTATGTAATTTATCGCATATAGCTGTTGTTCTGGGTATGATCATCTTAAAACAGGATTCTTTATACAGTTCATGGAAGTCATGGAAATATTTTTCAATAATAAACATTTGAAATTATATGTTCTTGTATTTAAAATTAGAGTATTTTAATAACATAATACAACAATCTACAATTTTATTGTGACTTTGATTAGCATTTTTAATAGATTTAGTTATTTCGTATTAATTCTATGTTTTGGAGTTGTCAAAGAAAATAGTTGCCAAACAGAGTTCATTCAGTCGTCATGAACCCTGTCTTTAAAGAAAGGGAAATTATATAAATGAGTTTCTATATTTAATTAATTAATTAATTTTTTTATTGTTATAAAAATATCAAATTTTATTAAGGCATTTTGATAATTTTTTGTGGTAATGTATCAATGATTGATTTGTCAAAATTCTGATAAATATGTTGGTATACTGTTGATTATATTTTTATGGTATTTTAAATGTTCTTAAACACTATCAAAACATAATAATATATACGTTACACTATAGTCACATTTATAATAATAAATATATTCTAGGATTGAACCCGCCAAGGATTGTCTCAAATTAAAAGTAACATCGATCCGTCTGAGATATAAGTATCTGCCTCAAACTCAATATACAATCATTCCAATGGTGTATAAAACATTATCCTACACAGTATAGATTAAAAAGTATTATCAATATTTTTACTATCCGAAAAGTAGAGTGCCATGCATATTCCATCATTGTTTAACTGGAACAACATACAATATATAAATAGCTTGTAAAATGAATATAATATGTCTATGTTATAATGATTGTACGATGTTGAACATTATGAAGGATAATTTTAAATGAGGCCGTTTTAGAATTTATACATATTATGTTTACAGAAATCGGCACATTATTAAGGAAAATCTCCCGTGTGTGTCAATGTAACCCACTTCTTTGTAGTTGTAGGAGTCTAAAACTGTCTGTGAATGAAACCGGTCGCTCACGAGACGTTAAACAAAGATTGATAAGAACATAGCTAACTGACTCAATGAATGTCTGAATTTCCACACACTTCGCAGAGCGACACAATTTTTATTATCGTTTTGATTAATTTGCAAGCAGTTGAGTCAACAAATCCATATTGAGAACTGAATGTGGCCATTTGGTACATATTCTACTAAGTTAGCTATCGTATTACCATTATCTGCTGTACTATGTCACATATTATAGCCTTGTGTATGAGCGCAATGTTACCAACTCGATTGGTTTTATTAGTTTACAATAACTTCGTTTATCTTATACTTTTGGTTTTTGTTTCTTAGGTCTTGTTATGTGACGATACCAAATCTGTTTATTTCATTTTGATTTATTACTATTGTAGAAAGTTGTATGTGAGTTAGGACTTTAAAATACATGAACATGAATTGATTTACTATATTTTTAATCTTTAAACTCCACCAATCGGTATGTTATAATATATGTAAGGTTCTCATATATATATATATATATATATATATATCTTCATATATTATAGTTTTACAACATAATTTCTAGTTAAAAAAGAAGATCGTTTCATTTGTCGCACTTTCTTTTTTACCTAAGTCATTCTATAAGTGTAATAAAATACCAAATATGTATTTAGCATTGAAAGTTACAATCATGGAAATTTCAGTAAACCAGATAAAGCAAATTCTGTATCTCATAATGTGAATATTAGTCCAAAATTAGTTAATTCTGCTTTCTTTGTTTACAGGAGCAAGCAGTTATGGAACTAGAGAGAGAGAAAACTCGCAGTGTTCTTCACGGAGCAAGACGCCAACGAAGGGGACAGCAAGACGAGGTACTGTCACTCTGCAGTTGAATTATTCACCCTCTAATTACTAGCGCAAGTCTTATTTCTAGAGTTTTATGACTCATTGCGGAGCAAAAAATACTTATTTGCCAATTATTATTACTTGTTAGTCTCTCGTACTTTTTTGTCTATTCAAGGGGTAACATTATTAGTCAGCCGATTTGCAGTTATTTTGCACACTTTTTCGGTTGTGGGATTTTTGGTAAGATAGGATGATTGCAAAGTTCCTTGGTGGTGGCTGAATGCTTTTGATAGAATTGTATCGTAATTTCTTGTTAAAAATCAGACCTTTTTATCGTTTCTATTCAGTTTGTTTCTCGCTGTAGTAATTTATATTTAGTTCGATTATTTTGATATTTAATTCAGACTATCAAAAATAAAAATATACTATCTAAATATTTCCTATTTTAAACAAAAAATAATATAATAATTGTTTTCTTTATTTTTTCTTTTTTATTAATCAAAATTAAAGTTGTGAAAACTGCAACTAAGACTCTTGGCATGTTTATTAAATCTTTTTAAGCAGGTTTTGATCTTGAACTGAAGATTTAATTAGTGTTTACCCATAATTGGTATTCATTATTTTTGGTAACGTAAGGCATAATGTTTAATTTATGTAAATAAAAATAGTATATTTAGTAAACATATAATTTTCAATGTATAATACACTTTGTATGTTATATTAATGTGGAACAGTCAATATACCATTTTCGATAAAAGTATTCATTTTGCAATAACAAAATTTCTACTCATCTGCTCGTTTTGATATGAAACCGGTAGTAGCATATTCTATGCCCCAATGTTGTTTATATTGGTTATTATGACACAGTTCGTTAATCTTGATTTGTCCAACTATTTATTTTATCTGCAGTTAGATCAACTAAACGTAAGTTTTATTGATGCTATAAAATGATGTCGCTACTACAGTTATATCGAAATAATGAAGCAACATAGTTATGTAACTTGCGAAATGCTCAATTATACAATCTGGGAATCTATTTTAATTGAATTCTGATTGGTTAATGACTCATTGACCTGTGGTGACGATTACCGGCTGTTATCTTTTTTATACGAAAATTTATCCTCTGATTCATGTAATTGTCTGCAATATTCATTCTGAGGGTCCTCTTCGTAATTAATACCGATATTAATGTGTTGAGAAGTTTGATAATCGGGCAGATTATACTTTGCAGAATAAAAAAAAATTGTACTTTTTAAAATTATGTAATTTTGTGTGATTGGCTAATATTGATAAGATTGTTTTACTAAATGATTAATAGACATAATAAAGAACGCATTTTCATTTAGTTAATCTTATAATTACAGGCTGTATATGATAATTTACACTTGATCAAATTAGAAAGTTAAGAGATTATTTTGTGAGGCCGACCATAATTATAACACATTAATAAATAATATAGATTTATGATTTGTATATTAATTTTTTGTTTTGTTTTTCGCGATAAATTGATTAGTATTATCTATTATTTCTATAATATTACTTATTTCGATTGTATTAATTATATAGGGCACATAATACACAAAATGTGGTGCATAACAGAAGATACACAGTTCGTCTATTTTTAATATTTAAATGCTATTAACCTTGCGGCTTGCATGGCGACAGAAATTTTGAAATCGTATTTACCTTTTATTCATTAGACATCGACTTAAATTGTATTGAAAATATCGGTGTGTGCAAGAGTTGTGTACGAAATTGTCCTCTAATTTTACTTGTTTATACCTTTAAAAAATCGTGCTGTTTTCGAATAACGTATTTTTGTTTATATGTTTTATATATGGTAAACTGTTTCTTTTCTTCCAGAAATGTTTTCTGATGTAAACAATGAACTGATCAGTTACCTCTGGCAGCACCATAGGAACATTATCACAGTTTTATCTGTGTCTATACTACTGAACTAGGATTGTATTATTTATATTATGCCTTAACCCGCCATTTATCCTACATTTTATGATGTATGCGTCGCCTCGTCTCACATTTTAGTTATGTGTATTTCAATTCGTGTTTTATGCTTATGTAATATTTTTCGTTCTATATTGACATTCTCTCGATCATGATATTGCAATGTTGCAAAATTAGGCGTTTTCGAAATGGAGTCCTTATCACGAAATCTATGTTTTAATACTTCCTATGTTGCTATGTTACTGCATTTGTTTACAAATGTGAACTTAGTAGTTATTCGGAAATATGATTGAGGCGTTTAATATTTGCCTTTTTGGAAAATAGAGATTAAAGTCCTTTTCTTATAAAATATTTTATCACATTTATTTCTAGCGATTGGCTATTATCTCATTATGTGTGTCAATTTAATTTGCATCTTGTTAAATATACATTTACGCTAGTACTTTGAGTTTCTATGTTATTTTGTTCTATTGGGTGTCAACATGTCGCTTTCTTCTGGTGTAAATTTAAAATATATGTAGTTAATTTTTGATACTATTTTCTATGAGAAAATATGTCTATAATTTAAGTTACATTGAATAATATCATCAAATTCTGAGATAATTTTTTTTTATTCAGCTTAACACTCTTCGAAAATTGTTCGTAAAAAGTTCTACCAGATAAAATATTTTTTTCCTATTTAATATGAGTACCTGACCAAAAAATTTAAATTGATATCTTAATTATATAAAATAATACAACATTACTTTGCTATTAATGAATTACATCATTTCAATTGATTGTGATACGATTTGGTATTTTATCAGAAACATTTGAGCTACTTGACACACTTAACGAAAAATAGCTATTAATTATTGACACTTGTATAAATTCTAAACGTAATGGTATGCATACTACTTAAGTTATTGCAAGTATGAAAATAAAAAAGTAACTTATAAATAAATAATACTTTGTGAATTTATATATATATTATTTTCTTCAATATAATTACACAGTATATAATTATTTATGTTAAAGCATAATTGTGTTATTAATTTTACATTATTTATTATAAAATTAGTTATACAATATTATTTAGACTATAATAATAATATTTTACAGTTCATTTTGATCTTTCTAAAAGGTAATATTAGATAAATGAATCGTAAAGAAATTCCGACTAAAAAATCCAATAATTAAAACGAAGTCCCTGAAAAGGACTGAGAAACAACAATGGATAGTATGCGGCAGTTCAATTGGATTCTTTCTGTTCCAAATCTTTAAATTAATGACTTCAGTTCGAGTCCATTTTTACGATGAAGCTATAATGAAACAAACATGGAATGAATCAGAGCTATATGCAACCTCAAAGAGACATCAGTATTCAAAGGTGATGCTACCGTTGATTGACATTCAAATAGTTTTTTTCAATACTATTAATTAATGGATAGGTAGGTACGTAAAAATGCAATGTTCGCGCCTTGTAGATAATTATTAAGTGCTTACGGAAATATCAGACTACATTTAATAGTACGTTCACTATTTCATGTATTGATATATATGTATCCTTATAATTAAATAGACTAAAATGTCTTTAACTGTTTGTTTTTTATTCATATTAGATATTTAATATTCAAAATAGATTTCACTTTAGGAGTATCGATTATGTACCTTGCCTATAAATTACTGAAACTTCTTTAATTTTAAAAGTATTAAAATCATTAATATAGAATTATTTCAATGTGTTTATTAACTATTTTCGTTAAAAAACCTTGGAATAGTTTTATTATGTAGGAAGTAAAATACAATCGATTAAGTATACGTATAATTAATTACAATATAATATAAAGCAAAATTTATTTTTCAATAACTAAATGAATGCAATCGTTGGTATTTAAAAGAATAATATCGCCACATGCCTGTCTCTAGAGCCCCGACTCTCCGTCGTTATTAAGAAAATTTAATGATATAATTTTTAATAAAAAGCAATGAATTTGTCTTTTTTTAAATTTAACCAAAATATCACCAATTTATTTTCTAGATTCGCTCCTGCACGAAAAATCGATAACATTTTCTAGAAATTTTATTTAATTTAAACCTGTGCATGTTTCATAGTTGCTAAAGAGTTTTATAATTTTCTTAAATAACATTAGCTGGCTAATGAATTAATTATTTACTTTAGTTATTGTAAAAGAATTTTTAACCATATGGGAAGTATGTATATATGTATAGTACGTATATTATAGAATATATAACAACTATCATGAATGAATCTATAATTACCGATAAAATTGTATTTAAAACAGCGAATATCTAATTGAAAATGTTTTCAACTTTTACATATTTTGTGATCGAGCAATATATACACACTTTTCCGTTCAGTTGCGCAGGAAATTGTAACCACTCATGATGATATCCGGGACAATATTTAGCAACAGATGTATTATTATGTAATTATTTGCATTAAAGGGTTTTTTTTATGTAACACCCGGTATACGTATTACAATCTTTTAACAATTAAAAAAAGTTTTTTTTAATATGTCCCATCATATTAATTAATTACTGTATTAAATATTGTTTGGTTGCGCAATAACAATTATTATTTATTTTAATTAAACAATGATAATTACAATTTTCATTAAAAAAATGTATCTATAAATTTTATATATGGTTCTCTGTTATATAGATCAATATTATCAATATATATGATCAATTCCTTCAAATTAAAACAATACTAAATTTTAATAATCTGCCTAGCTACTGCTATATAGTAACTTGTTTTATACGAATATTGAATAGTTTGCAAGTATAGAATATTGTTATATGTAGTATGCAAAAATGATATTTCGTCATATTCCGCACACAAAAACGTCTATCTACCAAAGCTAATTTCCCCAAGAAATGGAATATGAAAATATGGAATAATGTACTAGAAAAGTGCATTCAAAATTCGCAGTTTCATTCAAAAAATCCTTAGACCAAACATTTGCAGAACATTCATTAGAATATAGACACTTGTTATATTCATATATATTTTACTGTACAATTATTGTATATGTGTATGTTTAGAATGTTTTGGACCATTCGATAATGTCTTAACACGGCTTTGTATGCATTTGGTAAATATATAAATAATATTTGATCATTCGATAGAGTACATAAAACTGTTTAAACTGGTATGACGATAAATTAAGCGCCAACATTGTAATTGTCGACACTTTTAACCAAACATTCCAAATATTTATAGTTTTTACACATTATAATACATTAAATCTTAAAGTTTACTTGTGTATAATTTGAAAGAAGTTGAACGATATTATTTAGATTTATAAATGTCGGATTCAAGTGATAGAAGCTTTTTAAAGTTCAAAGGAAGAGGTCGTGGTCGTGGAAAAAAACTGCAACAAGAAAATATCTCTCACTCTGTTAACTTACATAGTACAAAAAAACTTTCTGATTTAGAGGATCAACATATCTCCGATGAGAAAAGTTCTAGTAAGTAAAGTGTTCGTACTAAAATAGTGATGAGATGCATCATTCTATATAATATTAATAGTAATTATATACCTGTAGGCTGTACTTTATAAAAATAAAATGGGTATTATATACAACTATACTGGCACTGCAGTAGTACTCTCCAAGCCTGCCCAAGGGGACGTAAAATTCCACCAGGGGGAGGGGATAGGAAAAAGTGAAAAAGAATGGGAAGGTAAAAAATGGTAGTACTAACTACTAGTCTAATATCTAGTAGAGGTGGAGGCACAGTGATGGCATTAACAACTTTATAAATTATATCTTATAATGTTATGTTTAAGCTGTACTGCTAGTTACTAATATATACTAATTTTTTGTAAAAAATAGCAATAATATATTTTTTTAGTTTAGCTAAAAAATACAGCCTTTTAAAAAAATATAAAATTGAATTCTGTGGCTATATCCTCTGGAATTCTGTGGTTTATATTGCAGTCTCTATACTATAGCATAGGCCTGGCTATATCCCCTGGAATTCCAGGGAAAATAGTTGAATGTCTATATTCCCCTGGGCCTGGATAATTAAATATTAAACAAATATTGCAAACTTAAAAATATAGACAAATTTAGTCTAGAGAAAAACAGTAAACATGGAGGTTTTATAAATATGTGTTTAGAATTATAATGGCTATGAGAATAAATTTCCATTGTTAGTATTTTTTTAAAATTCTTATACAAAATGCTGATTGTCATATTATATAGAAGAGGAATGCTAAAAGTAACTATTTTAATATCATTACAATTGCTATAAATGTCCCTGTCTGATTTGAGTTAAATATAAATTAATTATATATTTTGCAACTCATACATATATAATATTTCTTAATTAAGTTTATTATTACTTAAAGTAATTCTGGAGTATACATCTTTTCAGCAATATATCCTGAATTTCTGTGGAATATAGACATAGTCTAAATTAAATTAAAATATTTATATAACATTTTATTTATTATAAATATGTAATTTTTTAATATAAAATAAATTATATATGTATATATGGATTCTTATATGTAGGTATATTTAATGTATACATTTATTTATGCCAAACTACTTCTGTTATTATAAAAAGAAAACTATTTTTTCAATTTCCTTATTATGCTGTTGATAATATTAATAAAGCATAATATTTAGTTACCTAATTTTACAGAGTTCATAATATATTATTTTAGATTTCAGTCCTATTTATTCTGCTGTCTTTCTTAAAAAAACTAGCAGCCCTCACTTTTTGGCTTAATCTATTTCTTACTCTTAATAACTTTAAGTAAGTAGACCCTAGACCCAGAGTTTTCTATTATATACAATAGCTGTTATAATCAAAATCTAATAATATTTAGTATCTCTTAAATATCTTTTTACACATTATATGTTTTATTAATTATTACTGTAAGTTTCTACCTATTTTACATATAGCATAATATTTAAAAATTAATTTGCATGGTTGGATATAATTGCACATTCTTTGTGTATGACCATTCTGAAGTTTGATATTTTTTATTGTTTTACTTTAAATCATCTTGATATTTCTATAAAATTAATTTGCTATTTACTAGTCATTTTATTGATATAAGTTGTTCCTATTATTATTAGTTTTTTTATTAGTTTTCATGATAATATAAAAAAAAAATTCTATGTTATTTATATATAATATATTTAAAATAATATATAGTGTATTCAGTTTTATTATTTTTAAATATTACTTGATTTTATTTTTATATTATAGAATAATATATAGCTTTATTATGCACACCCATGTACAAAAAGTTTGCCTTTAGTCAGGGTGGCCAAGGGTACTCCTAATCTAAGTATATACTTGGATTAGACAAAATATATGGATCAAATGGTTTTTTCAAAATATATACTCTTATTTTCGAATTTTAATATTAATATTTTTTATTGGTATTTGAATGCTCAATTTTATTGTTCAATATTACCTATAAACTTTGAAGTAAAAAAAGAAGTTATCTGAAAACACAAAGTGAATGTTTGTTACAGCATTAAAATTATACTTTTTTCTAAGATATACATACTCAGATTTTGTTTTGTATTTCATGTGACCACCCAGTTTAATAAAATTCATGTATTCTACTAAATATCCTTATTATTAACATGTTAGAAAAAGTCTTAATTTAGATAAAAGATAACTATTAATTATGATTTATATAAAAAATATAATTAATATTGTTTTAATATTTATAGAATTAAAACAATTATTATATCTTAAATGCTGAAACAGGTATTCTTTTTTTAAAATATTCTGTGTATAATTTATAAAAGTATATTAATTTATTAGGATATAATATGATATATTGATATATAATATAACCATATATTATTTTTCAAATGTTTTTTTATAGGCCTGGTTATTAAAAAAATTATTTATATAAAAATTGTTCAACAGATTTTTTGCCAGTGATGTAAGTATGAAGTTAATGCCTGATTACTTTGTTGCCTGAAGCTACATGCTATTTATAAGTAAATCCTCTTTTTAATTGATGGATTTTTGCATAAATAGTTTACTGTATTGTATTCTATACTATGTTATAATATTATTAATAATTATTGTATAAAGTAAAGCCTTATTTGACATATTTGAATAAATACAAAATGTATGTTAAAAAAAGTATATTATAATGTACAATAAACACAATAATTATCAATTCATATATAAAGGAACTCTTTCATTGTCACAAGGAAAGAGTTTGTCCATGGAGCTTATATATTTAATAATAATATTGTTTTTGAGTTTACATTTTTGTTTTCAATGAATATATTGTCACAATATTAGCTATCTTACCAATAGACATATAATTTATATATGCTTATAACTTGTAATTACTTAGATGAATATGTTTATTGTAATAATCATGAGATCATATTTATATAGGTTGTATTACAATTAATATTATTATATGACACCTACATAGTTTAAACTGATGTGCCTCTTTGATATGTACATCTATATACTATAAAATTATGGTCTAATCATAACATAACTACATTTTAGTTATTTATACAATAACAATACATTTTAATTTATCTACACATGATTGACAACATTATCATTTTAAAAACAAAATACATGCTATGAAAATGACCTCTTGCTGTTTTGTTTTGTAACACTTTATTGCTCCTATATATTCTTTATTCTCTCAAGCTGTACAAACAAAATGTTTCTACATTAATAAAATAATTGAATCATTTATAAAACAAAATAGTTAGTTAACTTATATGTAGACTTTGTAAAACCTCTTATATTTCATGATTTTTTAAAAATATCTTCCCTTGTATATTATTTCAGATACTTCGAATTCATCTAACGGAAAACAACTGAATTCTGATGATAATGAATTTGTTTTGACAGATATTTTCAAAGGATATTCTCCAGGTGTGGTAAATACCTAGAATGGTTTATTAAAAGTGTTATTGAAAATACTCTAATTAGCTATTTTACATTACTATTAATTTTTGTTTTAGACAAAGAATTTGATGATCTTTCAAAAACAACAAACTTTGTACAGAGATTTATTTCAAATGAAGATGATCCCTGCATTGTTTGCCTAGAAGAAATTAATAGGCCTGATCCAGTAAGTTGATATATGAATATTTTATATTTAATCTACTTTGTTTATTATTTTTAATTTCAGTATGTAAATATAAAAATATATTATTATTCTGTTAATAAATGAATTTCTGAAGACATTTGAAAGAATTACAATACTAATAAATAAGGAAATTTAAATGATAACCTAAAGATTCTTAGACACATTTATAGACACTTTTTATATATTAATTATTTAGATGTCATTTTCTATTTCCACTGTCTCCTATAAAATTAAATAATTACTCTTGAACTAATAAATTATTTTAGTTCTATTGGTTTGACAACTATGTTTTCTGCACAACCATTGATCAATTGTAATTTGAAATAATATACATTGTATGATACGTGATAACAAGTTGCCTACATTTCCTATTACAGATTTGGTCATGTGATCACTGCCACGCCTCTTACCACCTGCAATGCATCCAACGTTGGATCCGAGAATCCTGTCAACAGCGTCAACTCCAGGGGGCCGATGAGGACGCTTTCCCCTCTCTGGTTGAGCCGCGGCAGAACGTGGATGCCAGGCGAGAGGAGCGCCGGGCCCGTGAGGCTAACTGGCCCTGTCCCACTTGTCGACAGGAGTATACGGGGAAGCAGAGACCCGAGCGGTACTATTGTTTTTGTGGAAAGGTTGGTTGGTTGTGTTAATTGTGTACATCATGTAGTGATTGTATACATCAATATACACCAATATACACCCCCCACCTCCCCATAGATCGAAGACCCGCCAAGCGACCCCTGGACGTTAGCCCACTCCTGCGGCAGTCGGTGCGACCGGCCCCTCGCCTCGCCCGAGCTCTGCGGCCACCGCTGCCTCCTCCTCTGCCATCCGGGCCCCTGTCCCCCCTGTCCCCAGTCCCTCTCACTGGGCTGTCACTGCGGCCATGGCCCGGCCCGCCGAGTGCGCTGTGGCCATCGGGGCTGGTCCTGCGGGGCCGCGTGTGGCCGCCTGTTGGCCTGTGGACAGCACCGCTGTGAGGCGGCGTGTCATGAGGGGGCCTGTGGCGGGTGCGAGAAGGCGAGTCTGCAGCGGTGTCAGTGCGGCGGGGAGCGAGCGATGAAGCTGTGCTCGCAGGCGGACTGGCACTGTCAGCGGGTGAGTTTGTGCCACTCTGTTGCCACTTTGGCGGGTTTTTCATTTTTTGGGCGGTTTTTTTATGACTTTAGAAAAAAAAAAAAATTATGGTATAATTCTTATGACGTCTATTTGTATAATTTTAATTTCAGAAATAATTTATACAGAAATCTTATACTGGTGAAAAATTGAACTGGAACAAGCAACACATTATGTATATGATAATTAACTGATTTTAGGAATTCCATGCTTAGAAAGTACGAGGATACGAAGCATCCGAGTACTT
>JAUZND010066883.1:0-11657 GCA_034780555.1 Coelogynopora nodosa | reverse complement strand
GTAGTCATAATTTATTTATAATGTAGTCATAATTTATTTATAATGTAGTCATAATTTATTTATAATGTAGTCATAATTTATTTATAATGTAGTCATAATATAGCTTTCATTTAGTTATAATATTTTGATAATTTATTGATAATTTATTTATAATAAAGTCATAATATAGTCATAATTTAATCATTATTTGGTAATATTTGAGACATACAACAGTCATAATTTAATATTGATGTAATCCAAATTATTAAGTCATAACTTAGGTTAGAGATTCTTCAAACTCAAAATTGTCTTTACAATTTGTCACCCTAACTATTTTATAGTTATCGCCATTAGTTTAACATATATTGTTGACGTCACCATTATTATATTCTGCACTATATTTCAAAACATTAATTGAAATAATATTTTAAAAAGATGAACACTCCTTTGAAAGCTTGTTATACATATTACTAATGCAATAATTAACATTCAAGTTAAGCCTCTCTCAACTCTCTGAAAATGATCCATACTGTAAGTTTAGTGTTATGTTACACTGCCTTCATATCTCATGATACAGAAATATCGGAATTTCTGAATATCCTTTAACTAGAATATGACAATGATAAACGCAGGATAAGAGGAGGAGAAACATCAAAAGAACGTCAATATCAACGTCATTAAATGTAATCTTTAGACCTTGTAATATTATGGGATATATTCTTTTTCACAGTATGCTTCTTTTAGGGGGTCATTAATTACGTTATTAAGAACGAACAAGAAATTAATAAAAACGAGTGAATTTATGTTTTATAGCTTAATCATTTATTTTCATATGTACTAATAATCCTCGATCAACTTGACTTTAAAAAGGTGTTAATTAATACATTATAAATATTATGAATGGCTATAATAATAGAACTATCTCAAATAATTAATGATTTTTTTAAATAATTTATAACTTCTAAATTTTTTATTAGCAAAAGTGCTAATTTATATTATATATCAATATATATCAATATATATTGCTTATATTGATTATATTTACTATATTGATTATATTGATTTTATTGATTATATTGATTATTTTCATTATATTGATCATTATGATTATACTAATTACATCGATTGCATTTATATTATTGAATACATTTATTATGTTAATTATATTGATTATACTGATTATATCGATAATATTTTTTTAATGATTTTAAATCTTCATTATTATTGGTATTATCAATTTGAAATTGGACGATAATTAGATAACTACAAAATGCATTTTTGTCTGGAAATGAACTAATTAAACTCACAATTTACCTCCAAAAAGATTTAATAATAGAAATGACAATATATGACATATATTAACATGAAACATTTAATATAGAACGTAATTCAATTCGCAATTTTATTAATGTAATGTTATATATAAAATACAAACAATATATTCATCTATACATGACATAACTACATAAAAAGCCTGCGTATACTCTTTGGCTTCTATTAGTGATTTTTCAATTAATTGTTTCAAAAGTGTAATTTAATTTGAATAATTAAATTTGAACATTTCCTTCTGAGTCAATATGAAACTGCAGTGAACAATAAAACAATCGTTAATGTTGGCTACTGAAGCCAATCTGCGTATGAACAAATAATTGCAGTCATTTTGAAGTCATCGTATAATTGTAAAACATTTAAGTACATTAATTATCTTTGAAATTAGACAATATTATAAACTACATTGCTATTCTAGTTTGGTACTTTTATTAAAATAATATGTTAGGATAGTAGTCTTAAAATTATTGGTTTCCTATAATACACAAAATATAATAAAGTAGATTTACATATTTTCCCCATTATACACTAGCAGTGAAAATGATGGATATTTCAGGCTGAAAATGTTATCAAACGTTGGGAACCACTCTTATATGTTTTAATAAAAGTTAAAGAATTTAAATGACAAAGTTCCTATGAATACTTAAATCTTAAAAGTAACCAAGGTGATACTTATAAAATTAGAGTTACAGCTTCATTAAATATTATTAACTATTTTGTTTCTACATTTTATATTTCGTATAATGTATAATTAATAAGTAACGTAGACCAACGATATGTAAATATTATATAGACAATTGATTTGTAAATATTGTATAGACAATTGATTTGTAAATATTATATAGACCATTGATATGTAAATATTATATAGACCATTCATATGTAAATATTATATAGACCATTCATATGTAAATATTATATAGACCATTGATATGTAAATATTATATAGACAATTGATTTGTAAATATTATATAGACAATAGTTATAGATTACATAAACTAGATAATCATATATAGTTTCTATTCAAATATAATGGAAAATACAGCTCATCTATATGAACCTTCAACAAATCTTCCACATCAGGGTACAATTTCATGAAGTCTAAAGCACTGTATAATGATCTTTACCAATTCTGCTACTTTGCTGCTGTACTTCCTGATGCAAATTAGTGAAGTAAATTATATATTAATTGATAAAAGTATGAATATTTCTATTTTATTCAACATTATATTTAGAATACCAGAATACCATTACTAATTAATACGTTTCAATAAGCATGTTTTAGTCGGATAGGAATTCAGGTTATATACAGCGATTCTCAACCTTTTCTTCTTTGCCGGTCACAAAAAAATTTTTGTTAACCTAATCGGACAACCCACATACAAATAAAAAAGTAATGCTCAAATCACGGAAAATTTCCATTATTTTACACAGCAAAATTTCAAAATTTAATATACAAAATTATATTCATTGAAATGGATACATTTATGTAAGTAACAAATACATAGGAAAGGTCTATAATCAAAGTTAGTGAGTTGATTGATATTGTTTGTCATTTGCCAATTGTACAAAATTTGGCTCTATAGTGGTGATAGATGCTTTCAACAATTCTGAAGTGTGTACATCAGATAGCTTGTTTCGATATTTATTTTTAAGAAATGATAGAGAAGAAGAAGCAAGTTCGCACCTGCACGTTGACCTGACCCAAACACAGATAAAACAATGTTGGCAAGTGTTGACAAGTTTTGAAAATGAACCTTTTTCCAAAATGCCAGAACACCTTCATTTAATAAGACACGTTTCAAAACATCATTTGAATGTAATTCGATGAATTCCATTTGAACGGCTGGTAGAATTTCATCAGGAACGTATGGAATGGATTCGAAACAAGAGAAAACATATTCTTTTGCGCACGAAATTGTGCAAAGCGGCCTTTGAATTCATTGCGTAAGTCATCGATACAACTAGCAAATTCTCGAAATAATTGCAATCTCAATCCAGGTAGTGTATTCAGATCCTTTTTTTGTTGTTTTCTCTCTCCTTCTACCTAGATAGACAATCAAATGGTAATAACAAGCCATTCTTAGCGCGAGGCAATAAAGCCTATAGTTAGACTGTGCATCTAGGTAGAAGGAGAGAAAAAACCAGAGAGATATCCTACTATACAATGTACAGTCTACTATACTGTAGACCGTATAAGTAGACTATCTACTACTATCCTATAGTCTACTATACTATGGAGTAAAAGGTCAAATTTTGTAGCGATATCCGAGCAATCGACCACAATTTAGCGATTTTCCCAACTAGCCAATCGGCAACATAAATTGATGAATCGGCCAAGCTTGGCCGAAAAAAGCGGGGTTGAGAATCCTACAGGTAACAAAATGTATCAAAGAATAAATATATTTAGAATCGCCTTGAAAAACGACACCATATTGTATTAAATTGAGAGAATAACGGCAAATGATACCGTCTAATATTTTCGACAACACAGTATGTACACGACCAATGGAGTTGATTTCTACCTCCTTCAAGGATAAACAAGCAGTTTGGCAGTTGTTGATAACGTTTAGAATGCATTAAATTTAAACAACCTGCGACTTATATCATGACCTGTGGACTAAATCATTGAAGGTCACTGGCTTACTTCTCGGTCTTGGGGAAGCGGTCCTAGTGATCCAGTGCTAACACAACAACAACAACATACAATCAGTGTAATTGCACGGTAAAGCCAAATTAAACATAATTTAAGCTATAATACTTTTGAATTACGTAGAAAATAACGTTATTGATTAGATTAATAAAACTACAATATAATAGCTTCAATCTAAAATATAAATGTTAAAAATGTTAATGAACTATGCATTCTATGACAACTTTTTATGATAAATACTATAATTACTAATATTGCTACTTCAAAAATAACAACCACCTATATCCCCAAAAATGAAAAATTGAAAAATTTTCTCACAATGTTTGGGAGTTTATAAATACGAGAAATATAGTAAGTAGACTCCGACGTAAACACAAATAAAAACTATGCCTCACCGTAACAAATTTCATTACGTTATATAGTGTTTACAAAATATACGGGTGTATATACATTAACTGTGAACAGTCAATCTGAATCAGTCATTTACGCTATCTATGTCAAGTAATTGTAGGCTGGTTGAAATAATCATACAAGTCAGATCTGAAATTTGATAACGATACATTCCATGTTATTTCGTAGAGAACAGGTGAGGTTGTTAAGGAGTATCTACCCTTACTAATTGTTGTAAAACATATTACTCCAATTGTCCGCACATGTGATTAAATTGAGAATGCAAGGATTAGATGCTAGCTGGTCACATAATCATAATGTCACACAATGGTAGTTTATCAACCCTATTCGGTTTAATTAAAACCAAACCATTAGAACATGTCAAACTAAATTAAGCACTACAACTGTGGAATTAAGCTCCAAAACTGATCTGCTAATAACAAGACATTATTAGATTACGTATAAAGTAGCAATCTTATATATCGGTGTTAACAAAAATTATCATTATACAGAGCTTAACTGACTAGGTTATAAATACCATAGTATTGACCTCGTCAAATGAGATATCTAAGTACCGAGTACTTGGCATTCTTCTCACAGTCGCAATGTTTATTAATTTCATGTAATATTATCACGTCCTTATTGAATGAATATAATATGTCTCTCTGATGGGTAGGACGTTCAAAACGCATATAGACACACACAGAACGTCATATAATAGAGCTTAGCGTATAAGCACAGTAAAAAATATTCTACAATTTCACAGAAGCTTCAGAGCAATATAGCATTTCAGATCTATATATTAAATTAATGTTTGGACTTGTACGAAGAAAAAACCATTCGAAATAATTTAAAATGAAAGAGCGCACTTTGAGCGTAATTATAATATCTTATAAGAACGGTGAAGAATACGTTGTCATATCCAAAAGGTTTCATGCGCATTTTATATATAATGTATATAGATATTCATATTGACATCACATCCTGAAGTTTGTTAAGAGAAAATAAATTATGCACTTCAAAAGAAACAAACCTGGGAGAAATACATGTTTTCTACCAATTGATTAGAAACTGCATATTTAAACACATTAGACCAATACTCAACGTATTAGACCAATACTCAAATATAATGTTTGTCTCTTTGGTTGTCGAATTTCATGTTCTAGCTATGGCGTAGCATATATTCTACAGGTGTAATTTTCCATCTTAAATAACGCATCGTATATAAGTTATTCTTGGATTTTTTGTTTTCTTTTTTAGTTTGATTTATTGGATGTTCGAGTATACAAATATTCTAAGACCCGTATTTTGTAGCCTTTATTTTCGAAATACTGTCATTATTGTTACATTCTAAAACTCAACTTATTTTTTCTTATAACTTACTTACTTAAAATCTTACTCATTTTGAAATAATATTGTTGTATAATTAAATAAAATATATAGAAATATAAAATATATATTATAAAAGTATAATTAAATGTCCTAAACTTATATACGAATCGTTTCGTCTCAAACTTGATTCTGTTATAGTCAACTAAATCTAGTACAGTGAACCAAAGTACGGATCCAACTTTTTTTTATGAGTGATGGGTATAGTCATACTTCAAAGGAGACGCTTGGCTTGAAGAAAATAAATAATAGGTATCACTACCACTAATAAATTAGAGCTCCCTGTAAGGTGGAGGAAGATAGTACAGCGCTGAGCTTTAGATGGGGAAGTGTGTGTAGGGGGAGGGGGGTATAACGTACCTCAAATGCAGGGAAGTGAACGGGCATGTCGGCTCCATGGGTCTCCGACCACCACTTGAGGTCCTCGGTGCTGTTCAGATGGTCGATTGTGTCGTGGAGTTCCCGGTAAATTGCAGGAAGACTGCCGTCGAGAAAGCAAGACATGGTATAGTGAGAGTTGGGTGCTCAGTTGTATGACTCACTAACTGCATACATAACCACTATGATTCCAACAACTCATTCCTAAACTATGATTGATTACAGCGCTTAGAATGATTAGGTAAAATAATTAATTCCATGTCGAACATCTAAACGTATACGTCTAAAATTATAAGTTTCAACTACATAATATGTATTAAAATTAGAAGCTGATGATATTGTTCATTTTGTGTAAAAATGGAATTATGCACCTCAATAATGTCATGAAGTGATGAACTTGTAACTGATGGTAATTCACTAAATTAAAATATGTCACGACATAAAAATCATCGTTTAAGACACTTTCAGATGGAGGGTAATCTGAGATTTTAAAAACCTACATTCTGCAAATTAATAAGTTGTATGCATAGGCCCAACATTAAGAATTATTCGTACGTTTTATTGATGAAAAATAGATGATATGAGCAAAATAAAATGTGTTGTATTAATTAAAATTAATTATTGTTAAGTACGACAACATTGAAAGGGCACATAAAACAATGTTAGGCACTTCTGTCACTAATAAGAACACAGTGAAAACTACAATTCAAATAGTACTTTTGTAGAATAGTTTAGGAACACTTGAAAATGTAGTCTGTCGCTTTAAAAAACAATGTTGAGAGAATGATGATCGTATTTTGCTCACAATACCTTATTTTACAGACTCTTAATTAAAGTATTTAGAATGTTTAGAATGTATACAAAGATAGTTTAGACAATGAGTTTAAAAATCGAGCACATAATCTGAAGAATTTCTTCAAATGCTTTTTATTATATACAATCAATACCACCCAAACAAGTTATAAAGAGTAGACAGGGTTGATCATCTATTATAACTTACTCTGGATTACTCGAAATGTTCAGGACTTTGTGAATATCATAAAAAATGGACTTGAAAAAGTTGAGACGATCTCGCTCGTTCATTTCTGATTTCTTGAACACCTAAAAATAGATACGGGGACATGCTAATGAGTAACAGCTTTATTATTCGCACTACAAACAACTAACTGGTAAATGAGGTTATCAATAGTGCATTATTTAGTTGGACCAAAAGTAACCAAGAATATTGTTAAATAGAGAGTATTTAATCAAACTAACAATTTAGATAAGTACTGTAGGTATATCATTTAGCAATGTGTTTTAGAACGTCTATCTATAATAGGTAGAAATGTTGTATCAATGTTATCTTACTTCACGAATATCATAATGTATTAAATTGTAAAACCTGTCTTGCATTTTATTTAAAACATAAAATTAAAGTGGGGCTAAACACATATAAATCAAATTACTTTCAAAAACATAAAGTGTGCTGTGAAACAATGAACTGTTTCCACAACTAGCTTGTATTAGAGAATTAATTTGTACATTAATAACATATTAAGCAAATGTTGATTACGATAGATAGATACTGTAAACCTTTACAAAATTTTAAAAGAAACTATACTTAAAGTAACGCCCCGGGATAGTGTTTACATGACAGACGAAGGAGGGAATTTTATTAAAGCATAGAAAAAGTTTTAAGACAATCATATTATTACATATATATCGATTGACAGAAATTACTGTAGTGTTTGGTCCATAGAGACTGCTGTAATTACAAACACAAACACTCGACCAAAAAGAACTTATATAGTTCAGAAGGTGTGAAGAAGTTGACACAATGACATGGAAGAAATAGGGAGGAGAACGTAATAAATCATAGTATATGGGAGAGGAGATAAGTGGTTTCAGTAAGGTATACAAATCGCTTATTGGTGCAAAATGATGGTTTTCTCCCAAGGAAAGATAATGTGAATTAAGAAAAAATGGGTGAATCCGGACGTAACTTTTGGTAGTACTTTATAATGAATGGAATTAGTACTATACGGAAGTACTCCATTTAAATAGATTTTTTATCAAAAGATTACGATTGTTTAAATGTAGCCTATGATCAATATTTTAAACTCTAAGCAATATGTATTCAATTGTTTTGTATAATCAGTGTGCAAACGATGGTTTACAACGATTAGAATAATAATTCCAACATAGCATTATGTAGTAATTTACTGGTTATTGAAACAGTAGTGACTTACAGAATAATCATTGAATATTCGGTACGCCATTGTTAAAAGCATTAAAAAACTGTTATACAACACTTCACTATCAAAAGATTTTTGCTCGTATATAAAAAAACCTACGCGAAAATAACATACTATACTCAGAAATTGCCGTTATCTTTTTTTTCATGCTTTTAACCCATTAATGCCCATTGTTCCAATTTTGGAACATCCTTTTAGAATATAACATATTTTGTAGAGGAATATTTAAGTCATATTTCTTTTTATATTATTATAAGAAATATTACTACTATTACATATAATAGTAATTTGTTTATTTAAAATTAATTAACAAAGTGTGGCGGCAATTTTAAATTTGAGAAAATTACACTTTTAACACGGTAAGTTTTGTTTATTATTTATAGTGGTATGCTTCATTCATATAATTTAAATAATTTTGTAATTAGTACTTGCCATCATGGTATTTAAACTATAAAAAAGGAAATGATAATAAACCGTTGACAAAGTTATCAAAAAATTAATTTTCGAAATTGTTCCAAAAATGGAACAATGGGAGGTTCAGACTAACGTATTACACGAAAGTATATATGTTATATTATAGAAAGCAGGTGATATATATTATAATTGTTAGAAGTCAAAAGTTTTATAAATAAGCTAAAAGAGTTTTACAGAAGCAGAAAACATTAAAAAAATTGTGTCACGAAGTGGATTCGAACCAGATTCCACTAGCATGCTAGGCATGCACGCTACCTCTAGACCATCCAGTAGTGTAATTATAATGCAGTTTACAATTTGTATTATGTATAATCCAAATATAATATTCTACTTTCAGATGCGCCAAAAGGTCTACACAGTTGAAGAAGCTGTGGAGTTAATTACTCAACAGGATAGTGATGAAGAGGCTGACATTGTAGTTTTGCCACCAGAAGACGTAGGGGAAAGTAACTGATGAAGAAGATGAAGAAGAAGTAGCTGGCCATTTAAAAGTTCATACTTTTGGTGATACTCCAGACTTAGAAGGGCAAGAAAACAATAAAAAATGTAAAATATACCAAACAAGCAAAGAAAGCTAGCGCCACTTTCAAAAGACAAACATCGCTTATTGTAGGCGGAACTGCACCTTTCCCACTCAACGAGATCCAGTGGAAAGTGGTGACATTCTTGAGTAAACTGCTAGTTTTTCTAGTATCCTTATTTATTACTGATGCATCTGCCTCCAAAGAAAATATCCCACTGAGTTCACCATATATTAAATGATCCCTTGATATGGCTACACACATTACATTTCCTAAAAGACAGAAGAAGTTACTTCAATTTCGAAGTTGAACTTCAACTTTCAGCTTAATTTCTAACAATAATATATACTGAAAAAATTATTGCCTGTTTATAGTATGCAATAGTAAATAGGTATATTGATTGCCATATTCATACACAGCCAAAAACATATAATACTTTGAATATGTACACAGTGGTCTGTTTACACAAATTTACTTGCATCAGAGTGTATGAAAAAAGGGTATTTCTTGATGGAATCTTGTTGACAAAATTAAATGAATACAACTGAAATACATACTTTTATTCAAACAGCTTAGCCAAATGAATGTTTGAGATTGGTGAGTATTCACAGGATTTCTAGGTAGTTCAATGAAGGAACAAGAGTGACAACTGCCTGGCATCCAGGTAGTGGCAGAAGAAGTGACCAAAGGAATTGACCAGAAGAATGTCCAATGCTTAATTGATGAAGACAAATCAATAATGGTTCAAGGTATTGCAGACACTATAGAAATCTCCCACTCAATGGTTCAACACATCCTCGAAGATGACCTGGAAGTCTTGTGGTATAACTCAAAATGGGTTCCTCATGTTGTGTCTGAAGGCTATAAGACAGTTGTGACAGGTGTGAAGAACTGTTAGAAAGACTTCAAACAAGTCTATGTAAATCTAACATGGTCATGGTCGACGAGAAACTCTTTTACTGCTGCAAACTGAAGCCTCTTCACAGAGTTGGTTTATGGTTGTCTGCAGAGACTGTTGCTGCTGGGAATGGTCCCATTCAAACTGCTCGTCATACAACAATTTAAAGGAAATTCATGACTAAGCTATTATTTTGAGGTTAGGAATATACCAGGTTATTTCTTTAGGAATATATTATACCAAATCCCATTCAACTTGAGAACATGTGTTTGATGCATGACAATGTGACTCCATATACTGCCTGCACCGCACCACCCAGAACTTTGTTGCTGACAGTCATATTCGACTTCTAAGACAGCCACAATATTCCCCGACACTAATTTGTATGATAATAACTTTTTTCCTAGACTAGAAGCTAAACATCCTAATTTTAACTCTGCTGACGGTTTGAGACAGTTTTTAAGGCAAGAACTATGGCTATTCACATCAGCATGCATGAACAAATCTATTGAAAAGATGAGTCAGATAGTTGAAGGGGGTAATTATGTGTAGAATAGAAATTTCAGACTGTATATCGTTTTATATACCTTGCCCGCTTTATACCTTTTTAACTCCTTGTATAAAATATAAATTGATAATTATATTAGACCATCATTTTTTCGGTATGACCTATATATTTAAATTTTCTAATTTTAATGCTACACTATTTTAACTATTTCATGTTTATTTAGCAATCATAAATACCATTAAATTTAGTTAATTTATTTTCAGGATATTTATAATATGAATTTGCAAAGAATGAGAAAAGTGAAACCACATTGTAACTTTATTAATCCCATTTACATTTTTACAGATGAAAAATTTACACTGATGCTTCCACTTCAACAGGCACGGTGGTGTCATTCCTGTTAAATTACAAATGTCAGTTGGTTTTAATTACCTCGCATCAAATGATTTTTAAATGGATGTTAGTGACAATTTTCATATTTATTCAAAATTTTTAAATAAAATGCTCCATTTGTTCAAAAATATATTATAATATTTTGGCACTGATTACATAAGTAGACAAGATTACACAAGACATTTTTAATCAAAAATCAAATATACTTATAAGTTTTATGTATTAATTTGCAAAATATTAATACAATATACAAATTTCTGTATTCATTTGAGGGTTTAAAAAGCATACAAACTATGCAACATCACACAATGTAGGCAGTTATGCATAACCAATATCATGAATAACATTAATAAGCTTTTGCTAAGATTTTAGTAGCTTTCTTATTGCATTAGTAAAGGTGACACAGAGGGGTTGAAGCAATATTTAGTCTCAAAAAATGTAAAGACTAGCCACCTTGTATTTATGTTAGAGGGATGCTATAAGAACACAAAAAACTAAAAATTAAAAT
>JAUZND010066882.1:0-39848 GCA_034780555.1 Coelogynopora nodosa | reverse complement strand
ATAACAAAATTCAAAATTTTAGAGAATGTACGCTACAGTAAATAGTAAAATATATATGGTAAATTAACTGATTTATGATTTCCAATTTCCATGCTATTCAGAAAGTACTCGGATGCTTCGCATCCTCGTACTTTCTAATTATGGAATTCCTAAATTCAGTTAATTATCATATACATAATAACACCTCTCTTTTAAATATTACGAAACTTATTGATTGAATTTTGAATATTGATTGTAATTATTGTAAACTTGATTTATATACTTGAATATTATTTATATATATACGTATTTCACTTGGTATATAAAGAGGCCTACTTGCGTATACTTACTTTGAAATAGTAAAATTATAATTATAAATAATGTTATTTCTTTGTTTAACGACAGCTGAAAAGTTATCGAAGTCGAAACTAAATAAATTAAATTACTAAAAAGTAAAAAACATAATTTAATTAAATAAATTATCATTTAATAACTATAAATATAAGTTATTAATAAATTTAAAAAAATTATATAAAAATCAATGAATTAAATAAATGATTATACAAATATATAATATAACAAAATAAATAAACAGCTATACTATAACAGCTATACATATTAACTAATGCGATAGGCTCCAAATTTATACGTGTACATTTTGAAGTATATTTCAAGAAGTACATTTCACCTAATATTTAAATATCATTAAAATAATTGAATTCTCCACATTGATATTCTAAATCCATTTCCCACTAAGGCTTACGTGTGGGTCAAATATCCCAACAAATCTAATATCATATGGTGTTTTGTTACATTGCGTCACCTCCCATTATCCTTGTATATATATATAGGATACATACACAAATCAATGATTGCGCTTGTGTTGAAAAAATAAAATAGTATGTATATATATATCAAGGGGTTATGTATACTATTCAGTGAAGAGCTGGGTTTCATATAAACCTTGAGTAGAGGTCTGTGCAAAGATCACTAAGAGAACCAACAGACAGCCAGCCTCGGCAATATATTATAAATTGAACTCATAATGATGCAATACATGGTGATCATTAATCCAACATGAGCCCGTCTTGACAAACCAGGGTAAACAGATCTGTGTATAGCTTTGACATGCTGTAAACATTGCGGTTCTGTTTGCCCAAACAAAACACTGCACTTCTCTCTTATTCTCCCATACCATATTAAACTATAGAGTGGAATGCACACTTACCTCCATATATATATATACAGATAATGTTGTGCACTCTCTCTTCTCCACAACAGGTGACTTCACAAAGCTATGACTTATTTTTTAAAAATTTCCAAACACGCAAAACTGCTATATAGAAATATATAATAATCCTTTTTTTAGCAAAAAGGGGAGAGGAGGTTGGGGGCTAAAAACTACAGGAATGTGTGTGTGTTAATAACTAAATAAAATTCTCAGAATAATTATTGGATTAAGCACCTATTTTATTGACTTTGTGTCTCTTTCTATTAATGAATCAATCAAAGATTTTTCCGGGAACAAACCTCGAATGGAACAAATTCAACTCATTTAACAATCACGCGCTCGTTTATTTTATGTTTTTATTCGTTTTGCTCAGGAAAAGGAACGAATTTTTCTGTGTGCTATAGCATGACGTTTGCTCTTATTCGCAGTTAGTAGTGGCAAGGTGAATCCCTCTTTCTTTCTGTCAACTATTATAGTCAATACAGTCTAGTGCCTGCCTGCTCCTTTTGAGCGAAATTATCTCAGAAGTTGCGAACGATTTCATTGGTCAACGCCAGTGGAAGGTGGAGCATTCACCGGAGTGATTGATGATTGGGGGGTTGCGCAAGCATCGAATGACATTAACCGTCGTGCCGCCGCAAAAAGCTTGTTCCGTCGGTTCCATCATATAACTGCCTCACAGGAGACAGCTTCCCGTATAATAGTTGACATTTTATTACACAATCTGACAGTTTGCCCTCTCAAATGCTATCTTTCGTTCAGCAGCTCTGGTTTTGACAAATTTGACACGACAAAACAAAGACGCCTTCGGCACTTGTGCACTTTAATACACAGAGAGAGAGAACCAATTCTCATCAACCGTCCTTGGCGCTTGATCTGTCCGAGAGGATTTCTTTTCTGACAGGGAACACAACACAGGAGAGATTAGCTCTAGCGTCTCGCTCGCTCTCTCTCTTCGATATTTTTTCAAGCACTTGACGTCACGTCTGATAACGTCACTGGTGTCAAATATCGCGGCTGACGGACTACTAACAAACGCAGCAAGCTGACAGTCGTGTCACCTCAAAGCATGGCGACATCACAGAGGGTGGGTCACATTGAGCCAAGAGAGTGTCTTTCGCTTTATAGTTGATGCTGGTCCCTTTCAGATAATATATATGTAACAGTCTTATGTTCTTTCCTATAAAATTGAACATACACTAAACTTATTATTTTGACGCCATGCTAGATATAAAATAATATATAACATAGTTTACTTACTTTCATTTTTCAGTACTCCACGGTTGGTCAGGACTCTCTCCCACAACTCACGCCCTCTGTCTACGCTACTGGCACCGAAAATCTCGATGCATATCGCCTCCAAACATGTCCTTCTCCCCTTCAACAACAGCAACAGCAACAACAGCATCAAGTCAACAACGCCTATCGTCAACTCCGCACTACAGGTCCCACGCCACCCGCCTCCGTCCATCTCGCCTCGCAACAGCAGGTGTCGCAAGCCTCTTCCGCCGCCGCAATTGGTGTGGCTACGAGTCTGGCTGGTCAGGCGGGAGGTCCCGGAGTCGCCATGGGATATTCTTCCTCCGCCAGTGGCGGTCTGGTGCGGGCGCCAGCCTCGCATACTCAGGCCGCGCAATCTGGAGGGGTTGTGGATCAACTTTATAACGTCAAGAAGGATAAGGATTCTATTTACAAGTAATTATATACTGTTGTTATATTAATATCTCTCTATGAATTATTGTTGTAAAATATATTATACCGGAGTGTATTTTATAAATACATATAGAAGATTATGAAATTAATTTTTATTATCCGTGAGCCGAAATCGTGAATTTTACATTCTAATTTATTGGAGTTATTTTCTTTTCGATTCTTTAAATTTTTATTAGTAAGTCAATGCTAAATTAATTGATTATTGATTAAAGTATATTCATTAATTAATTTACCCGTATTATGTCAAATATTATGTTGATTATTACCCAAATTAATAATCGATTTTATTTAAATAAGCGATAAATAAAAAATCATATTGATATAAAACAACGACAAAACGTATTTTAACGGCTTACATCGAGAAACATTTAAATTAATTTATTAATAATTATATCGTCCATATTATAGTCTATTTAATGAGAGGTAATTCAAACCATATAATAAATGCTTTACAAAACGAAACAGCGATATCAATTAACTCTTTAAAAGTGCTTAAACTAAACTGGCAATAAATACACAAATAGTGTGTCAATAAGTAGAATATAATCACATCTTTATTTTTAAACAGTAAAACACGTTCTGCCTTGTTTGAACTCTATTTTGTATTGTAAATGGGTTGAAATCCACACGTAAAGACCATAAAAGCACCCCCTTTTCTCGCTATATAACTGCAGATCAGTGTTTGCATTACACCCCATATATCGGCTGATATATATTAATTTGTCTACTCAGAATGTTAGAGAGACCTCCAATGTGCAATAAAATTATTACGTTCTTTTTTATGTGAATCTTGTTGCGTTTTATTGGCGATTAATCTCATGACGCATTATTACCGTTGTGTTCCAGAATTATTGAGTCGGTTAACTTTATTTAGTTTTATTGTCTTTTAGTGCCGCCTAAGATTTCGGGGAAGCATGTTTAATAGTCTTTCATATACACTGTTATTGCAGTTGGACGGATACTATATATTGCCATTTTTTACACTTGATAATGTTCTTTTTTTAGCTTTAAATCCATTAGAAATTAATCAGATTATAAACGAGATATCGGTTATTTTAATAGGGATCTAGTAAAACTGTTTTGATTATTATCTCTCTGAGCTGTGTGTTGTATGCAAAATCGATACTGCTTGTGCTTTCACCAGCATCTCTTATCAGGGCCAGCCATCTTTAGCAGGGTCAGGAAAGGAAATGTTAGGGACCAGCTCCAGTTTATGTATCTTGAAATATATGTAATTGAGAACCCAGCCAATTATTGATACGGGGTCAGTGACTTTCTCCAACATATGTATATACACAAGCGGGGCTAACTGTTCAGACAAAAATGATTTATCCGACATAGGCTATAGCCAAGTTACTCATTGATGATTTTTTTTCTGTTTTGCTGTAAATACACTATATAGCACTGTTATATATGTAGGTCCAAGTTTTTCTGACTGTGAGGTATATTATAATTGATCATATTCAAAGCATAATTTACACGAATCCTTTTTACAATAAACAAAATCCTCAACGTTGTGTATATTATAGTTTATGAAATCGAATATAATACACAGGACCACGTGATAATGTAGGTAGGCTAAACTGTCCTCTTCCAACACAATTGGGGAATAGGTATAAACATAATATATGTATATATAAACTGCCACTCTTGAACCACCTTTCATCTCTTCCAGATAAAAGAGTCGTTAGTCTCCACACATAATATCCAAAACTGTATCGAAATGTATGACCATTTGTATCAAGGCCTACTCCTTCTAAATGACTTTGTATTCACGTTTGAGTTAGCTACATTTTTGCAACACGGTCATTTCGTGTTTAAACTCTGTCCATGTTTTATTTATAGTATCGTTTACGGACCAATATGTATATTATAAATGATCATTTATTATAGGTTTACATGCGGTAGGCATCCCGATAATAACTATTGAACTTGCTTATTGCATATTAGTTAAAGCACTCTAAAAACACATTGTACTCCTTAGAGTTTCAAGGTCATCTGGATTGTATCCATTATATAACAGCATTTTTATTAACGTATTTGCACTGCTTCCACCTATACCCTCTCTCCCTTATAAATCCCCGTTTCATTGAGACCCCCTCCTGCGCGTTGCGCTTATACTTATAAAATATTAAGTACTTGTATATGCTATAAGGCTAAAGTAAACTACGCAAAGTTATTTTTTAACCGACCTGAAAACATTGTGCGTAGTACGTTGTTGTTTATAGATTTGTCCGGCAGCACATGATGATGTGGCGTTGATGTATTGTTACACGGTATTTGGACGGCAGATTCGGTGACACGGTTGATTTTGATCTATAATTAGTTTGATAATAATAACTTCTACGTTTTGGGTGTTCTTTAGTAATTCTAACAGCTTTTTTTGAAGTTTCGATGCACCCAAATCCTTGCTTATGCATTGTGTATAATATATAAGATGTATATATATATATTTAAGATAAACTATGGTTTATTAAAAATAACCTTGTAAAATATGAATATTCCTTTTACTATCAATTATATAATAAAAGTGTTGTTCATATAATAAAACAATTCACCATGTCGTTTCGTAAAAGTAAATATTTCTATTGAAGCAAAATTTTTGTCGCCATGTTATACATCTATACATGCTTTGTAAAAACGTGATCAAACAAATAAAATTAAATAGTTTAGTTTAAAACAAATATTTGAGTTTCACTTTTAGTTTCGGTATAGAATCGAATAATAGTTCATTTTGTTCTCGCTTATGACAAATATCCCTTGAGATAACTGCAATATTAATTTTATTTCCGAATTGCCTTACCAATAACTTATCACAGCCGTCAAGTATAAAACAATAATAACTGTCATGTTTTTATATTGTACATACAACACACACACACACAATCATGATTCACACTTTTGAAACTAATTAATTTTCATCGAGTTGTTTATTCCCCCCCCCCCCTTTTCATCTCACTCTTCAGTCATCCGTTGTTCCCGTTGTTGGCACTGATCTTCGAGAAGTGTGAACTGGCAACTTGCACCCCACGGGAGTCAACTGGCGCTACTGACGTATGCTCTTCCGAATCTTTCAGTGAGGACATCGCTGTCTTCGCCAAAGAGGTATGTGACACCAATGCAACAGTGGAGTTTTGTCATTGCAGGGTTTGGTTATCAAAATATAGTTTGATATGGTATAGACGCAGCATGGTTCTGTTTTAAGTATGTTTTAAAATGTTGAATGTGCGGTCGTAGAAAATATCGATGTATCTGTGTAGTGATGTTTGGATAGATATTCCGTTTCGTTGACCACGTGTGTTCGTATTACAAATATTTTAATAGTGTTTATACTAACATTTCATATACCGCACGCACAAGTGAAGAATGCCTGTATAATACAGCTGATTGAAATGAAAAGTATATATATATATATTAACGTGCATTATTACTTGGACAGCACTTTATCTTTCAAAGTGCGATATATATATTGTATTGACATAATTTATTGAACATACATATTGAAAATATTTAGATAGTAGGTTTCAGAATTTAGTGAAAGTAGCATATATATATATATACATACATTATAATAATGTAGGAAGAATGATTACAACCTAAGACTCATTTAGATAAATTATATAGGTACCATGTTGTTTATATATCAACTTAGGAATAATTAAAAATTTATACATGTGAATTTATGGATAGGATATAGGTGAATATTTTACTGGTATATTTTATTTACCATACTTCATACCGTTGCGAAAAAAAGTCATTATGCGTATCTCATGTGAGTAATTTATTACATTTATCGATTTATAAGGGATACACTAAATAGTTTTTTAATGCGCGCTTGTTGAAAGTACAAAGAGTACAAGAATGTAATTGATGGAAAACAAATATAGTAAACTTTCTCAGAAGCAATGAAAAAGTTAGATTTAATAAAAAATAAATATATTAAAAATATGTCGGTAAACTCTGAACAGATTCTTGCCTGTTAAGTCTAATTATCTGTATAGCCAAGCGTATATAAAACAAAAATGATTTATTACATTCTCATGTCAGTGTTTATAAACAAGGCTGTGTATGCAAGCGTTTTGTGCAGATTATATATACATACATACAAGCTGTTATTTATTATCTATATATATTATACTATATATTGATGTGGAAATACAATCTTTATGTTTGCATGTTGAGATGCCCAACAGTTGCGCAATAATTCGGCTGCTGGTTAATTTATTTAAGCAACCCTGAGTACAGGCATGAAATAAAATGGAATGAATTAATATAAAGCTTATATATATATTTCAACTGAAGTTGAAATTTGAACTCGTTGTCAATATCAAATAAAATTGGGTGCTATAACCTGTCAATAATCAATATGAAATTGCTAATCCACTTATTTTCAAACAACTTTACTCTGAAGTTAAAATCGATACTAATTCGTGAAAATGTCCAATATTAATAAATAGTATATTCTGACGTATAGTTAAGCTTTACTTCATTTCTATTGTTGATTGATTTCTTAACTAATTCGCAACACATTAACCTCCCAAGATTGATTTCTAAACAGACAAACAAACGACCATTTGATTAAAGCCTTAAATCCACAACAGCAGTCTCTCCCGTTTTTGAGACATTTTCTTCTTTCTTCATCGCTTCCTTCGTCAGTTTGTTCAGCCAGCCTCTCTCTGGCGGGATAAAAATTGGCTAAATTGCCGCCTGTAACTAACAAAAACTGTGTGACTTTCGGGGTTGGACGGAGACCACAATCTGTATATAATATAGGCCTATACACCAAGACTTCGTTATTTTTCTGGCGCAGTGTTTCCAAGGAAAATATTATTAGGGAGGTATTAAATTTGCTAATTCCCAGCGCTTATTTAACTTGGCGACTTTGTCAATATTTACGTTTTATAAGAGAAGCAGAGAAGCGGCAATATGGAGGGAGGGGGACTATTAATGGGTATAGAGGGGACAAACTATAAAGTGTGCTCTCAAATAAGTGAATGGACCAAATGATATGGTAATATTGCTTTATCGCTGAAAAGTGTAGAATCGGCTGTATACCATTTTCACTGCACGTTCCTTCCTCAAAACTGTCATCGTAACAGTATGAGATCTTTATAATACACTGTACACCACTACTGAAAATAAGGGCTGATGAGAATCATAAATTGCAGGTTCAAGTTTCAATTTATAGTGAACTGTCCTGAGTGAAAATGGTTGTATATATTAAAAAGTATTTTAGATTTATAGCTCCTTCATTGTGTATTGACTGGCCATACCATAGACTGATAAACTTTATTGATTTCTATCATGCAGGTATAATGAACATGCAATATTGTAATTAGTCTATATCGAGCCTTGCTTTTCTATCTTTCTTTATGCCAGTTTTCCTAGAATAGATGAGAATTATATTTTAAATACAGAAAAAACCCGTTTATATATTGTTTTTATTTTCGTTATTGTAATCGTGTTTGAAAATCGATTTTCTACTATGGTATACTATTATTTTTCACACAAACCACATGAACTCATTTCCAAAAAACAAGAATCGATCGGATTATGCTGAGTGAGCTGTTATCCATTTTGACACACAATTATATTATGTATCATGCGATAACAAATTAAACTTGTAAATGGGTGAGTCTGTATATATTGTATATATATATATATACATAGAATATCTTTTAAGCATACATTATTGCAGACTTGTTTTTCTAAGTAATAATGATAGAGGGACCTGTAGTTATAGCTCCAACAAACTTGTTAATACAAGTTATAGGGTGGAGGGAGAAGTGAAAAGTGTATATTGTATATTCCAATTCCGCAACCAGTGTCGTTGGGAGACTTCGGGGGATTTAGAAACAAGCGAATCTTGACTTTTCTCAAAGTTGACTGCCGGGTTTTCTGTGCGTATCTGATGCCATATAACGCCGGGTCTACATACATAACATAAGACAGGAGGAAAGACCAGCAGCTCTAATAGTGAGCAGGCAATGAGGAGAAGGGGATGTTATCTATAGGCAGAAGAACAAGAGATCGCCTCTTGAGATAAGTATATGCTCTCCGCCGGGGCGGCTCAGTGAATACTGCTTAGCTGTTCCCCGTGAAACGATTGGTGTTACCCCATCCTTGCTCCGTAGGCTGTGTGTACGACTACGCAACGACCTCTGAGGGAGCTTCATGCATGTCCTAGACACTTTCACTCCCATCGTTCGCTCCATCTCGCTCGCCGCTCTCTCTTCCTTTGCATAATATTTGTTATGTATATAGTTAATCAACGCATTGGTTGAGCAAGTTTTTGGGATTACTTCATTGTAAACTTGATTCCCCTGTTTCGTGTTTATTTGAAAGTATAAAATAAAGATGCCTGCCCTCTGGATATATATATATATATATATATATACAAAATCTTGGACTAATATAATTTAGTTATATGATTTCGTGCGCATTTCGTATATTCATTCAGAAACATTTAAAATAATAATATAACGAACACATCCTAGTTTGAAAAGGATACTATATACCTACTAATTATGACAATATGGATAACACACTTTGCATTAGCAACCATATTATCTTTTTCTTTTATTTTAAACTACCACTTTCGTTTGTGAGCTTTATAATAATATATGGTCCTATAGCAACAATCATTCTCATCATATATATATATATATATATGACACCCCTTGAAGGAAAAGTGGAGTTCCCGGGGCGGGAAATTGAATATTTTTAGCCAGTGATTATATCCTTCATCGCCTCCATAAGTGCTCACAAGTGTCTAAGATAAAAGAATTCTTTAATGACCCATAATTAAGTACCAGGGATTACTGTAGCAGACTTCCCTCTAGTTAATAGTTAAAGACTTAAGAGATTTAATAACGATTTGTTTAAAATATCCTAAATGTTGCTGATTTTTGGAAATTGTTGTCCTCTACAACTCGAAGAATTTTTTTTAGGAAATTAGTTATTGGTTAAAATAAATTTTGCGAAAAGTGTTTTTTGGCCAAATATATATCTATGTCGAATTACTTAGAAAAAAATAACCATTGTCATAAGTACATAAAATCACAAAATAACGATTGTCCCGTTTAACGCTTAAAAAAGTGTCCTCATGGAAGATTTATACATATATTGCAAATCTCTGCAAAGTATAGCGAATCCTTGAACGCAATATATAGATTTATATTGAAATCATTTTAATCCGATTTCGCCCCTCTCATTTTATCTGGTTTTTATACGTTAACGTTTATACATAATAATGACTAAATATATTTCATACTGACCGACATAAACAATTCATTATCTGTTATAAAATATGATTATTTTGTTGTTTAGAGTTAATGTTTTCCAATTAATACTGTCGAAATGTTTTAAATACTATGCTATATACTATATAACAGTGGTCTAATATAGGCACATACCTATACATGGAACGTATGTTTAAGCACAAATGAACACTTTATAGGAAAAGTAACTTATTTTAAGACGATGATGCTACTCATAATAATATATTATTATCTTTTTTAGTGATTCATTCAATGTATATACACTGTCTGTTTTGAGATATGCAACATGCTTACATTTTTATGATTATCAAATTCATTTATAATTCCCTCGGCCGTCTCCTATATACACACTACCTATACACTATATTATAGTTGAGGTATTATTAATTCATCATGTCCGCTTAAGTTTATTACTCCGACAGGCCCATTATCAGACCCCCACTCCCCCCATCGAAACTTGAAACAATCAATAAAGAGGTTGGGTTGACAATGCAATATAAACAATACGGATGTGCTGCTTGTCCAGCTTTTAGTTTAATCTAATGCAGAAAAGGAGGGTATATGAGATGGATAACCAATAAATAATCAATGTTGAACCGGGTTTTACTACTCTCGGGATGACGCAAAAACAAGGTTATAATTCCTCATTAGTTAACCGCGAAACCCCCCCCCCCTTTCCCTTCTCCAATATATGATCATGACAGTTACTGTATTGAAAAAGTTTGGTTCCTACAAATTTGAATCCGCATTTGACATTGCAGAATATTATACTTCTATTACCAATACTGTCTTATGCCAACATTAACTTAGAGAGATATATGTATTAAAAACTAGATTTTTATATCTCAGCCGTCTTTCATGATTTGAAGAGCAACAGGTGAAAGTTATGTGACTTTAATTACTAATTAAGCTTGTCATAATATCACTGGTTAGAGTTTAGCTTGACTTGAGACATATAGTACAACATTTATTATATTACGTACAGTATTCTAAAGCGAAATACTGCCAGACAGTTTATATATATATATAGTGTTATTAATTTGAGCCCCCATCCAAAACGTCTTACTATAATATATGCCTGGTATCTTCTTTGTGCTTTGATGGCTATGGATAGCCGCTTTGAGCATAAAAGATTGCAGTGAAATGATCACTTCAATTATATCTATGAAAAACAAGCCTATCTACATACCTATGCATATACAACACTCATAACGGTATGGGGCATGTGAAGCTATGTGTAGAGCTAATTCTTGCACTATAAAACATATACCCCTGAAGTGGTATACATATATAGTTATGAACAGGTTTGAGCGCACTGGATGCCCCTCGTCCCCTCCTCAATTCACTATAACTTAACGCTGATTTATATTACATATTAACCGTGAGAAGCTGACTGACTGAGGAATGATATATTGCATCTGTGTGTCCATCGATAATGTCGCTGACAAATTGCAGTTAAAAATATATATATATATATGTATAACTAATATATCAATATCACATAATATGTAGTCAAAAAAGTTCTGAATGGAATCGAGGTTCTGTGGTGGTAACCGCCCCAGCTATTGTATACCATGCACCAGCTGATTCCGTCTCCTGGCTCAGCACTAAAGCGTTCTTTTATTGAACGGGGCGGGGTGGTGGTATGGCTGCGTGTCCGGATTTTATTGTAGCGTTTTATGGCCACCTAGAGACGCACCAGCATTGTCACCTTCTATATCCGAGCACAAAATGACACACAGAGAACTGTAACAAAATGTGATATTTTTCGAGATATAATTTGTTTAATTATGGCAGGTGTTTTTTCTGGCTCTTTACGATGTTCTAATTATATATGCGTCCCAGTGTGAATTGGGTTATTTTTAACATGTCCTTCTTTGTTTTATAGGTATTGATTTTAACACTCGTAACTTTCAGCCCAAACAACATTTTAAAACGAAATATTTATATGGGGTGTCGATGAGAGAAGCTTAATATTGTTTAGTTTATTAATATATATATGATTATCTTTTAAATAACCTTTTAGTTGGTGGCTTCCGAGAAAGAATTCTACACATCCAACCAAGAACTGGATTCGTTGGTAAGTTGCCCATCACTTTGGACATAGCCTATTATATGAGTTTTTATAAGAATTAAAACGTATGAAATAATCAATAATTAATTAAATAATCAATTAATCAATAATGAATTAAAGTTCTTTACAATTGTAAAAGGTTACAATCAAAGTCTTGAAAATAGTTGAAGATTGTTTTATTTGATTATAGAAATATATGTTGGTCGATGCGCCAATTGCATCATAACTGTATAAGCAACATAATATAATTGTTCATCAGAAGTACATTTAAATCAACACTAGCAATACCGCCAAGTGAAAAATAACATCGTATAACTGGCTAGAAAGGGCAGAGGAGTGGGGTGGTAATTATACATTTGTTCTAGTTGGCATATCAATTTGTTCTCTCAAAAAATGTGTCTATTGTCATGTTTTAATGAAAAACGATTAAAATTATATTAAACGATTACAAATTACTGTGGATTTTCATACTTTAATATAGAAATAAGGTTATTTGAAATAGTAATCAAATTTTTCACAAAATGATAATAATACATGTCCTAAAAATATGTACAAAATGATTCTGAAATCACGAGCCAGAGACATATTTCAAAACATAAAAAGTGTTTTTTTTAGTAAAAGTTTCCAATTCAAGTGAATGATTTTTCTAAAAATCTGTAAAAATACACATTATTTTGACTAAGTTTAATGATTTCAGTTCAAATAGAACATAAACTTTTAAGCACTAAGCATGATGAAACGAATGAGTAATCCCCCCCCCCGCCAATCTTCTCCTTTCTTCTTCCACATAAGTATAATCTGTAATTTAGTATACCATAGAGTAATAAGTACTAAAATTGTTCCAGGGTGAGTTTACGGTATCAAGTCACTTATACTAAAAATATCATATTATTTGTTTGAATCTCACCATTTCAGAACAGCTGGTCTAAATTTCGCTGTAACTAATATACAATATAGCTATAATAATGCACTTTGTGTGCTGATCAAAAATTGATTCGTCATTAATCTGTTTCAGATCATTCAGGCCATTCAAGTTCTTCGCTTTCATCTCCTCGAGATTGAAAAGGTAATTTTGTCGTTCTGGAATGACTTTTTCACCAATAGTATATGTTGGCTATATATATATTTTCGATGACAAGCTGTGTGAAAATGAGTAGTTTTTATTTGTGGTGAAATTGTATTTATTGACATTATATATATGTATAGGCTATACACAATACGCTTATTATCATATTTTATACGTTGCATATACCATTGCAAATTATACCGAATACAATTGGCATATTTTCGAATACCTTTGACTAAGGCCAAATGGCTTTGATTAATTAAAAAGGAAGGTACGTATCAAAAGATCAAGACGGTAAAGATGTCGTTAATACACCGAGATCTATAGGGGAACATTACGAAATTATATATAATTAAAGTATTCTTTTTCTTGATAATCTTTGTCACAAAATACATTCAAGGTCGTTTGTTTTCTCTTTATAGTAAACTTGCATTAATTTGCACAAATTTATATAAATGAGTTATTATTAATGCGCAGCAAAATACTTTTCTATTTAAATTTTAATTTCTCATCTTTAATGATTTTCAAATAAACGATCGGATTATATAAATAATTAAATCAATATTTTGTTTATTTCAAAACAATAATTTTCAATAATAACGGTTGTGATACCAACAGCACAAAGTTAGTAAGTATATACTATCCGCAGCTACGGTTGTTGCTTTTCACGGAGCTGAGGCTGGTTAATGCCCCTCTTCCCCTTGACCCCTCCCCAGGTGCACGAACTGTGCGACAACTTCTGCTCCCGCTACATCACCTGCCTCAAGGGCAAAATGCCCATCGACCTCGTGATCGAAGACCGCGACTCCACCGGCTCCACCGGATCAGCCGCCTCCCCACCCGCCACCTGCAGTCACACCCCCACCGCCGGCATGACCGCCGTTAACTCCACCGGCGGTGGCGGTGGAGGCGGTGGCGGCGGTGGAGGTGGAGGTCTGGCCGATCACCCCAACAACGGCATGACAAACTATGCGGGAGTGGGGCTAACGGAACCGCTGAAGATGCACCACTCCCAGCTGCCGCCGTCGTCCCATTCGCATCAGCACCAGCAGATGCTACTTCAGGCGCATCAGCAATCCCTGGCGGCGGCTGCAGCGGCGCATTGTTCCCTCCCCGTGGGCATGGGAGGCGGACTACCCGCACATCACAGCATGACCAGTCCCTGTAGGGTGAGTTGAACCTCAATTTTTACGGCTGACCTGCTGAATTATGTTGTGCATGCATATATATAGGGCTAGACAGAGCTGGCAAAAACATCACCGATTCCTTTTTTATCTGGTGATGGTCCAAACAGCTTATATTTTATCTAATATAAAAGGTTAGGGATTATAAACACACATATATTCTTCTTGGATATTCTCCCGATGAACATCTTTTGTTGCCACATTTTTGACACATTTCAAAGATTTCAACATTCCAAGAAAAACATTTCATAGACACATTTCAATTGACACATATCAAAGAGTTTAAAAACGTATCGGAATATATTATCAAACATTTATCCCTTGCAAATTGAGTTGATTTTCGTACGTATTCAGTTATAGTTCAGCAAATAATTTTAGTTTGTATGTATTGTATATATATATATATATTGTCATAAAAATTGGAACATAGGACAATTCTCTTGCAGAACTTTATCAACATTTATTAAAATTATTTATTTATCTTGCCAAAAAAGCAATACTATAATTATAATTATAATTTTCTCTCATATACAACAGAAAAACCCTCCTCTTGGTGGATATTTATATTATTAGCCAATTTTGTTATAAATCACTATAATTTCTATACTTAAAACATAACAAGAATCAATAGTAATCTTCCTCAAACAACAAACAGGGGTAAAATGGTTATTGACTTTTAAAATTTAATTTTAAACACTATAGCACAATTAAAAACCGTTCATTACTTTTTTTTAGTGTATATATATGTACAAAATAATTCAAGGCGGCGTGTATATATATATATAGTATGTGCTTTCTGCTTTTCGACGCGACTGTTTGTACATTTTACTATATCTATTCTTAACTATATTCTTGGAAATCGGAACCTGTTTACCAAATACACTAACAACAATCTGTGACATAATACTATGGTACCAGCTGGAGCCATATTGTTGGATATAGACGAAAATTATATGATTTAATGTAGGATTAAATTGTCAGGATTTTATTATAGTTAGCAATTAATTAGTAATTGAATATATCCACAAAATGCCCGCATATAAATAGAGATAAATTTGGAAACAAAATGTAGACCAATATCTATAAACTAATGAGGTACATTATTAAAAATATAGAATCCTATTAGAAAATCATAATTTTTAAATACTTGGACGCGGTTTTTAGTAAATGTGAAATAATAAAACATATCTTTTTGTAAAAATAATAATCTGATTATATATACAGCGTAATAAAAATATTGTATTTATATTTATATGATGAACGTTATATAAGTTTATAACGCGTTGTATGATTAAAAACTTACAATCAGAATATATCGGATGCAACAGTGAACGCATTGAAATAATATATTTGACTGATATTATTCCGCTCTAAGTTAAATAACGAACCTTTCTTTTAATTAATATGCGCCGGCTTCTCCGTATATAATATCGTTTCTATTATTCTGACTTATTGTAATATCTGGTGGGAGTATAATGGCCGTGATTTTGTTGGTGTTACCCCCTTTTGTCACCGAGTCAGAGAGACACCGATGTCAAAGTCTCATTAGCAACATATTTTGGTATCAAATTTATGATAGCCTCCATCTCTTATCTCATAATGAAATGCTATATCAAAGTATGAAAAGTTTGCGGCATTAGGTATAATATATTATAGTATATAACTAACGATAGGGTAAGGATAGCT
Organism: Coelogynopora nodosa; assembly: GCA_034780555.1. NCBI lineage: Eukaryota > Metazoa > Platyhelminthes > Proseriata > Coelogynoporidae > Coelogynopora > Coelogynopora nodosa. The sequence goes on along the minus strand of JAUZND010066882.1, from coordinate 23,635 downwards.
GAGATGAATGATGCCAAAGTTGTTGCCGTTGTTACACTGGCAACTTCCCCCCAAACCTGTTGATTGTTCTTTATTGCTGGTTTTAGACGGGGCTTGAAAGCCTACTTCAAACGCATATATAGGGTCCCTATTATGTATACATTAGTATAGTATAAACCATTCACTGGAAGTAATTCAGGGCTCCAATATATATCAGTTTATGTGGATGTCAACTTTTTCTTTTAGCCAACATATTTTTGTGCCCTATAGGTGACAATGCCGCTCTAAACATTTGATATTATAATTTTATTTTTCATACTATCTATCAATTATTGTCTATAATATATTGTATCTACAACAAAAAGCTTATTTATCCTATATGTATCATCGTGCCAATAGGTATATTATATATATATATAAAACCTGATTAGTATATTTATTATAGATTTTGAGTGACCTGAGGCTCCATTTTCGTCTTCCGTAATATCAATAATCGATGATCAAACCACTTCCATCCTCTCTCGCTCTCCTTCCATATGGCTTCTTTATCATTCGCTATATATTTCTATATTATGAACACTGTCATGTTTTGACGGTAATTTTGTTGTGTCCCTGATGATGACAAGAATAAGTGACGAATTGTATTAGCAAACACTTTTTCTGTCGGCTGGTTGACGGAGCTATTTTCCTGAGGTTGGCGAAGCGTGTCGATAATCGGTCTGCCTTTGACTCGCTTGTTGCTCTGATAGCATTATATATATACACATATTAATATGTTGACTATGCAACCCCAAGAGCACTCAATCCGCCGCCTCAAAACGGTCTCTTTTGTCATGCGGCGATTCATCGGGGGGGGGGGGGGCGGCTGAGGGTATGAGCTAACCAACCTTCATAACGGCTGATTGATTTGGACCAGACGGTGTCTTACACTATAGATACCATATTATATTTCATATGTGTGTATAGATATTTATCTCATAAGTATGCAAAGTTAATTGTGGTGAATATTGGTAAGTCAAAATTGCAATTAAATGCACCCGGGTCTTAGCTGTTCTTTTGTCGGCGCTTGACTTGAGGTCGCTGAAGCGTGTAATGTAAACTAGCGATCTTACTTGTGCATAGACAGAATTGGAAGACGTCCCCTAAACATCTTTTTGAATCAACAGCTATATAATTTATCCGACCATTAAACGTTGTTTTGTTTGTGCACATAAACACAATAAATTATGATGAATTTGCCAATTAATTTGTTAGGACAGTCATCTCTGGATTACTTAAAAGCAAATTTAGATAGTTTAGCTAATCCCTGACCTGTAACTATGCTATTATCTGGCATATACAACAAATAATCAATCTATACTATAGTATACAATATGTTGATTGTTTAATCAGGTGTTAGAGAAAATGTTATCTCTTAAAATCTAAAAAATAAAGACAACCGATCCACATTACTTGCGTTTGCGTTTGCTTGATGATAAAACATGTAATGATAATGATAATGTTCACGTAAAACATGCGAGTATCGATCAAATTGATTATCTGCATGTATTATACAATATGGTATATATATATATATATATAGAAAGTCTTCTATTTGTATGAGACGACAGAAAAAGCTTTTTGAAGCGATAGCTATTATACTGATTGCTGTTTTCCGAAAACGACGGTGGTGGCTTATAAATAAAACTATATCTTTGAATTTAATATATTACATTTTCATCGTGTAAAGTTCCTGGTCCTCCTTAGCTGTGATAAATCTTTCCATATATCCACAGAGTGATATTTCATTTTTACCCTATAATCAAAAGTTCTGTTGATTTTTTCCCAGACTTAAATTTTTTAAATGAATTCCATAAAATGCCAGCAATTAATATCCATTCTATATGCGGTAGTATGCGGTAGTATTCTTTATGCAAAAGCCCAAAAATTGGCAGTTTCCACACTTTGCGATAGGAAATATATACAGGCTTCAATAAACTTTTGTGGTTACTATATAGTATTTAATCTGGTCATTTTATAATAATATTTTTTATTTGAATTTCTAGTGTGGAACGTATTCTCTGTATATAGATTCAATTGAATCGTGTTTCTTCGTTATCAATTAGTTAATTTGTTGTCTTGTAACATTACATTGAATTTGGTTAACTTTGAATCATTTTAAAATGTGTGCTACGTTACATTATTCTGGTTTTGTATAGCTTTGTATATAATTAAGTAAGGTTGCTGGAGTGCTGATTTCAGTATACAAATTATCACATTTCCTGTGTTATATTTCTGCAAACATTCAATTGAACTCAGAAGTAGTATCGGGGAAAACATCGTATTAATGTTACAAAGTGTAAAGGGCCATAGTTTTCACGAAGCTATATAGGTAATGTGAATCGGGCTTTACTCTTATTGTAAGTAATTTAACTCAAAATTTAATCAACTCAGAAATTTAGAAGTTGGTGCGAATGTAAATATTATATACCTCATGCTGAAGATTGTATAAACTTGTAACTTCTGCCAAGACAGTAATCTACCGCAACATCGATGAGGGATCTTGTGCCAAAGTCTCCCGCAGAAACATGGTCCCTATATACGCCAACTAGCAGAGGGAAACACACCACTTCGCTTATCGTACCTTTTGATCGCTCTATCCGCAGCGTATACTTTAGTGAAGCAGTGTCCGAACCTGGGAGAGGAAACCCTTTTCCGGGGTTATGCTTACAAGACGGGACGCTACCAGATGACAGTTTCCGAGTCCCTTCGTCGAGATGTCAGCCGGCTGTATCGATGCTCCTGGCACACTGGGGCAGCTGTAAAGACCCTGTCGGAATGTTGAAAAGCGCGAGAGTTCCTGTACATTGTACGGCCTTGCCTGTGAAGTGTTCACAAGAGTCGGTTCTATGATAGGGATATTGTCGGCTTTTGTTTTCCAAGAATGTAAGCAAGGCTATGTAATACTATACAATACAACATCTCTGGTTATACACTATCATATATGATTAGTTGATTGCTTACTGCCCGAAGTACAAAGTATATAATAAATATTGCTGTTCAAAAACTTTTCTTTCGAATTATATATTGACGTTTAGTTATAGGCCCACCGTCTTAGTATTATAACTGCTGCGGTTAAATATACCCCCACTTACATCGCTAATCGACGAGCTATAGGGGATAAATTGCCCTGTAGGACTCCCTCCTAACCGATCCATGTTTTGACGGCTAGTTATAAGTTCATGTTGCATATTGCTGCACACCATATATATATATATGCCCCCCCCCTCCCTCCCTTCCTGCAACTGTGGCCACAAGTGGAATATGTTTACAAAAGCAAAACGTAGCTCCTGCGAGTATATATGTATGTTGCTAGGTCGCGTTTGGCTATACTACCTGCCTATCAACATTATTATAGACTGTTTCAAGGTTCGAAATATTTTTAAAATGAAAAGCTAATAAGAGAGATAATTATATAATATATTTGTATATATATATACTTGTATCTCTCTGACTCCGCGCTTACTCTTTGTACAAAATATCCTAAATTTAAAGAGTGTTTACTATTTTTTGTGATAAAAATTGCCCCTCTGTTTGGGCATAAATTGGCTTTATCTTGATAATCTATTCAACATTGATGGTGGCTATATAATAAGGTTACGTAGTATATTTAGTTGTATATACAGTATGTATGGTATATTGACATATATATATGTATATATAATATGCATATTAAGTGGGGTATTTGGTCTTAAAGTTAGTCATTTAAACCCTTAAATAAATCATTAATTACTATAATACTGTATTTATATATTAAAACGCATTTCTCATCGTGTAAAATCATGCTTCGAGTCAATTCACACACATAACGTAAAGATTTCATAATGGGTTATGAAAAGGTAAATAATTTACTCATTATTTATTAAACAGACTGCGGCAGGCCGCGTGGACTTATGCAACCAAAGTCAGTGTCAGCCATTCTTTTAATTACTTCAAACGCTAAGATTGTTAAGATTGATATTATCTTTCCCTTCTTTTATAATGGATCCAACATCTGGCGTCCTAATCGTCTATCATATCCACGAGCAGTGTTGATTAGCTGGTTCACAGTTTCACAATCACAAACCTGACGTCGTCCAATTTAAAAGCGGACACTATCTCAATTAATGCAAACTTTTCTACCAATATTTATATATATATTGTGTATTTATATGTATATAGGACTCCTTGTTATAATAAATATTCAATATGGAGAGTATAGAATAGATTTTAGGTTTATCTAATTTATTTAACGAAAATTAAATTTATTTATTTAAATTATTAAATTAATTAATGAAACAACTAATAATAAAATGCTATATTGATTTTAGTGTAATATTTTTAATATTATTGATCTATAAATTCAAGGGAAACTTAGTTATGATTTTTTGACATATTCCATATCTCCGATGACTTTTTACAGATATCTCTTACAATATTTAATCCAATTCATTACTTTTTTTATATAGTCATTTTATTTATAATTAAATAAATCAATTAATTAAGTTTTCATTAATGCGTAAATGGTGTAAATTAGTCCATAACAATATTATGTTCGATATATAATTATTTATTTATTTGGACAATATATACATTTTGAATATTGTATAACTACGCATATTATTGTAAGAAAAATGTGTACGAATACTTTCAGATAATTGGTAAAATTACATTTAGAAACCGTAAATTAATCTTTAAAATTGTTTTTAACTTAGACAAATATAGAAGTATGTTTGTATGAGTATGAAACTACATTACATTATTGTGAATGCATAGGATATTAGTTATAATTTAAATAATTTTACGTGTGTATCTCAGTTTTAGAAAACTTTTTTACTCTTTTTATAAAAAAAACTAATGGTTTATTGCAATGTAGAAATATCCTTCGTTTTTAAAAATAGGATATGATAAAATCTCTCTAAAATGCATTATTTATTATTTATATATAACATTAATTTTTGTATCTACCAAAATAAAAATTATATGATATTTTATATATTTTATAATATATAGCCTACCTATAGGATGTACTGTTTCTCTAGAAATAAAGTTTCATAGATATAGAACTACGAATAATGTATAAAATATAAAATAAAATATAAATATAAAATATAAGCAAATTTGAGTCATTATTTGTTAACATATTATTCATTTTTTATAGCAATTATGAGTATAATTGAAATAAAATTTTATTTTGTTCTAATATTTTTGTATTATTTTTTATATATTTTTTATTTTATTCTAATATTTAATAACTTTTACAGTAATTTTAGTCGTCATTTTCACAGAATTCATTATTTACACCATTTGTTTTGACATTTGAATATTTAAATTGAATAGACCTTCGCTTCATAATTCTATATATGCAGATCTTTCTCTCACGATCTTTCTCCGTGAAAAGATTGGTTAGCTAATTACATCAAAATAAACAAAGTATCCTTAATGTATCTCAGTATCTAATAACCACCTATTTTCAGGATAATAACCAAATAGAAATCAATTTCAACTTTATAAACTATTAAATCGATACTAATGTATTGATTTGACTTGGTTTAACTGATAACATGGTTTCATATCAAGGCAATTGTCGTTTATACCCCCTTATATCTCCACTTCATTGGCAAAATCATAATAAATAGACAATGCCATCTTCACAGTTGGAAATAATTCCCCGCGGAGTGAAAGGAACCTTACCCCTTTTCCACATTTGTTTGCGGAAATCCGGACTTCTTAATTCCCTCTATTTACTATACAGATGGCAACACTGACTCAAAATGGAAGAACTAATTGTGTACCCTTTCTCTTCCACTTCTCCCCAGACCCCTCTCTCTCTCCCCCAAACCGATGCATTACACTTCATTTGAAGCAAAAAATAACTTGCGTATATCTTTTCCATTTCTATAAACCAATTTTTTCTCTCCCCCCCCCCCCCATCACTCTTCCTCACTTTTACAGAAATTGAAACGAAAATATTTGCGCCGTCTTCAAAATCTAAACAAACGTTTTTAATGTAAATTTAACACAGAGAGCCGAAAATTCAGCACTAAAAGTGAAGTCACTATGTTGGCACAGTGGCTCTCTATAGTATATTATACCAAAAGCCAAAAGTTATATGTTTTTATTTCACGTTTCTGTTTATTAAATACCTTTTGATTCTCACTAATTATGAGTAAAACTTACCTCATATACATTCAATCTATTATACGAAGCAACATTCACTTCAGAACTTCCTATACAGGGTATAATAATAAACAAAAAATCCCCTCCAGTTTCGCAATCAGACCGTCTGATAACGAACCTTGGACGATAAGGGAATCCGTATTTAGTGCGACAGAACCAAGTTCGACGCCAATCTGTTGACATCTGACTTTATATGTTGCGGACCAGTCTGTTCAGAACCGGTCCGATGTCGACCTTCCGGAAGGAATGCCCCATTACACAATCTGCTCCACTCTTTCAGAACGCATCAGGGAGATTCCTTCCGCTCTTCTAGAAATAGAGTTACTAAGCGAAAGTCAGTTATATGTTTGTAGCACATCCGATGCCGTTCTTTATAGTCTGGGACAGACAGATCCCGGTTATTTCAGAGAAAAATTAGGAGATCTTATGAGCTCATGGTTACCATAATTATTGTTTTAAAACATTTTTATTAATCTGACATCACACAGCGTAACGGAAACACACCGGTTTGACTTTATAAAATGTACAAAGGAGGCCTCTCCGCCCTTTATACTGGTGACAAGGAGAACGCAAATTGCTGTCCATTAAATCATTTTCGATGTCTATATCGATATTGAAGGCACATTAACGGCCTTGCAGAGATCTTTCAGGGTATCTCAAGGGGGTTCCCTTGATGGCATTGCCTAACCGGATTCCTTCCATTTTTATAGTCACTACTTTTAAAAAAAATCGAGATTTCGCAATTTTTTGTCTCGTTTGTTCGAGTCTTCAATTAATTAATTATTAATGACATAATGGCACCATATAACACATTTGAAAATTGTGTTAATAAACTTTATATTACAATATATACGTTTTAATCATTATAATATATTTTTTTAATTTAAATGTAAAAATTATTCCTTATATATATATATTGACATAATTTTGCATAAAAAATGAAACAAATTCTGCCATATTTAATTGATAACGCATGCGACATTTCGTCAAGTATGTGTTTATTGCTTATTTATTCCGGACAATTCAATGTTATGTATACGTATTATGTAAACCTCCAAAAAGATACCGGCGATTGTGGCATTTTATGGACTGAAAATAGGCAGACAATGGGCCGCTTTTGAAATTCTTTCTCCTTAATTGTATTACTCCCCTATTCTCCTGAGACATTTGGGATAAAAGCAATGTTTTGGAGGCAGGGTGAGACAGATTTTTGAAGAAATGGTTTGGAGTTCGTTCCCAGCAATATATACACGCAGAGCGCTCTATAAAATCTCTCAGTTATACTTTATAGAGTGGATAGACTATGCACCTAGGTTTCTTTCTGTATTGTGAAAATTCTGATTATTTTATCTAATGGGTTTTCTTTGGCTTTATTGGGTTCAATTCGGCTGGAATTACGACAACAGACGTTTGGATAAGAAAGAGGATAGCATCAACGGAGAGTTAAGAAAAATGGAGATAGTTTTGAGGCTAATTTTAAAGTAATGCTGCTCGCTACATATACAACATACAAGGCCATTTCTCTCTACGATGCCTCTGTGCGTTCTGGAAATTTGGACGAAATAATAGCAGCCGGTTCCTCAGCTGATATTACAGATATAATCTGTTGATAACCCAGTATAGACAGTAAAACCCCAAAACATGAGCTGCACCACCCATATATGGCTGCGGGTTATAGGTTAGTTGGTATGTGGACAAAAACTTATACAGCGAACGATGCAATATAATATATATAAAGATGTGGATACAGATTTTGATTTAGAGATAATTTAAGCAATTTAGCGTTATTGTTTTCATCGTTTTTTCATTGTATTTTGAGATATTGCTCAGAATACTGCCCAGATAGGAATGTATAGACATACGTCAACAACATCTGAAAGGTTGTGTCTATAATATATAATGTGAAAGCAGAACTTACGTGTCCCCCTTTGGCACTTTGTCAACTTAAAGTTAAATGGATTTATTCTGCTTGATGTGTTGGTAACAATGCCGCAGAGATTATTAGGTTTGGACCCTTGTGGTTTGAAACTGGGAGCTTCTCCAACCTGAAAGTGCTTCACTTCTGTCTCTGCCATCCACCACCTCTGCTCTATTTAGCCCAGACGCTTTCACTTACGCTCTGAAAGCAGAATACGTTGCCTGCTTCTCAATAGGGATGATTCAGTAATAACCGTAATTGAATCCCTGGTGAATGAGGAGAGAATGAGGCCAGAGAGGGAAGGGACAGTTTCAATCTGCCCTAAAAGGCAACCCCCTCTGAAGCCGACTAGTCCTGTGAAAAGTGTGTTCGAGAGCTATTGACAGAATCATGAACAGCCTATTAGTTCTTCCCGCAATAATGGGTCTGGGGTGCTAGCCCATTGTTTCCTCGGTACGTTTGATGTTTGCAATGCTATAGTCAGGTCGTAAAGTTAGCATCGGTTACTAACCATAACTGCATATTCTTATGCAATGCAATAATTTAATAATGAGGTAACTATTATCAACCTCAATTAAAGTGATAGCGATAGTTTGTTGATAACTTTTAGAAAGAGAAAAACAAATTATGGAGCCATCTTTTCCAATATACTTGAAATAATAGAGTTAGCAATCGGAACGTTTTTAAATTTTTTATCGGCTGTTATTTGACGCGGATGATATTTCTTTTTAATCTCTTGATGATATAACAAAGTCTATACTCTATAAAAAGCCAGTTTAAATCCAACAAGTAACATTTTGAGTGATCTAGTCAAAATAATATTGATTCTGGAAAATTCTTAGAAATGCTCGGTCACTAGATACTTATGTATTTACACTGATAGTTTATGCTATATAATCTTTTTTCAGAAATATTGCCAATATTGTAATATAACATAAGCGTATATTTCATATAATAGAAAGCTTTATAACATAATATACCACATAGCTCAATCCCTGATGTCATCTCCATTTCAGACATCTCCTTCGCAGCAGCTACAATTCAACAACAACAATCACAGCAACAGTAGCAGCACGAACCACTGTACCCCCAATCCCCATCAGACCCCGGACACCGACAATCAGTCGAGTCGGTCAGGGGACACCCCCGGTCCGGTACTCAATCACAGCAGTCATGGTTCCCTGCACAATGATCTCAACAGTGAAACAGGTTGGTTGCTTGTTTCGTCGATCGATAATATATTACGCTGGAGTGTAAAGTGGTATAGATAGTTTTTTAATTGGCCATTAGCCAGCCAATCAGCGAAGGTGAAACACCTCTCGATCGATAATAATCAATGATCCGAGCTTTCACCTTTCATCAAGAAGGCATAATCATGGTGTGAAAAATATCTCTGTAGTAGTTATAAATAAGATTTGTTACGCCTAGATCATAAAGATATAAATAGTAACAGTTTGAGATGAAATTCGAAGATGGAACAAGATGAATTTTTGTTTACAAATCCAGTGGAAATGGACAACTCTTTCAAAAAACAGTAGTGGCGATTTGATATTGTAATTAAATAGCACTAAATACTAGTAATTAGACTGTATTTTGAAATTTATTCGGTCTGACATAATTTTATATTAATTCCAAAACTCTTTTCGTCTCTTCCATGATAGCCTGTATTTTGAAATTTATTCGTTCCGATATCATTTTGCATTGATTCCAAAAGTATTTTCGTCTCTTATTGTTACTATTTGTATCCTATTTCAATAATTAATATTTCTATTTAATCTTTTAATCTTTTATTCTTATTGACTTTCAAAACAAAAATTTCCCTACATTTCTCCACATTTGTAATTTTTCATTGATATTTTAAGATTCACCACTATGATACACTTTTACTTGTGCACAAACATTTTGGTATATATTATGTCCACTACGTTTGGCTGTTTTAGATTACATTGGTCAAATGAAGTGTTTATTGAACTATGGAATATTAATTTTCAAAAATGATGGAGAAAATTAATTAGTTACATAGGAACATAGCTCAATATTATTCTGAAGAGGTATATGTAATCTGGTTTTTAAAGAAGGGTACTTCTTCAAAAGTATGGATCATTAATATAATTATATTGATTTTTTTTCGCCCAAAATTTCATATGTTTAAAAATAACGCCGTAGCAAAATTGCCGCACCTAAAAAACATGATATTGATGTATAGATGTACTAACAGTACATTTCTAAAACAACTTGAGAAATGATTCAACATTACATAATATTCTAGAAGAAAAATAGACATTCTTACACGTATTGATTGCTTCCATTAAAAATTGTAATTCAAGGTTTCTATTTTCAGTTATTTTTATGAGAGAATAAAAAAGGTGATTGATTACCGTAAATAATCAATATGTGAGTTATAAAGTTCATAATCATCACAGTCGTCTATTGCTTTACCATTATAATCATAGATGGAAACATATCAACTTTTATTTTTCTGTATAAAAAAAACTGAAATATAGTCTTTGTAGCCGATGTATTATCCTGATTGTTTAGTGACAGAATTATCTGATTGGTTGAGCCGATATCGATTATTTGTTAAAATTAGAAAAAAAATTATGGATAATTATGAACATATATAAAGTATTTAAAGTTTAAAATAAAATTTATTGATACAAAAAAAGATTCCAGACTTATATATATATACAGAAAACCCAACTATCTTCAATGGCTTGATCCATTATAAGATTTTTTTAAATCAACATAAACTGAATTCTTCCCCGCTAGTCAATGAGGCATAAAGAGCCAATAAACGTCGAGTGTTCATCACAGGTTATCAGCGGAGTGGGTGGAGACTTTTGTCGATCAAGTCAAGAATGATCCCTTCTGAATGCAATCGTTTACATCATTCCGATTGATTAGCCTAGGAGAGGGTTGACCAGTCAGAGATATCCACTTGGATAAATTAATTTCAATTTGCAGGCCAATTTCATGCGGAAATGTGCTCTTAAGAAATTCTAATTAACCTGATAAACTAGTGAAGCGTATCTAAATCCAAACGATTATTATTGCTCTTTTTTGTAGTTTTTGCATTAATTAAAAAAATATCTTGCCTTTTTTAAAACTGATTTGTCGCTATCTCCTATTATTTGTTATATTTTTGCTGAAATCGAATGGATTTTATAATTGGAACTATATATTATAATCGCGTTATAATATTCTGTGTGTTACCTGTTGTAAACATTTATTCAAGAAATATTGAATTCCAATTTATCTTTTTTAATTATTTGAAAATGGCAAACTGTATTGTATACAATGAATAATAGGACACAGCTCAAATCCTTTGATCCAAAATCCAATTCGACCTACTATACAGAGCCAGCCAGCCACAAAGGTTATTTCGTACTGTATAACTTATTGGCTGTTCCAGGACCCTTATAGATTGTCATGAGTATAGGGAGAGGGTTGGAGGGGAAGGGGGGGGGGGGGGGAGAATATCTACCATCTCTCCGTTAATTACCTCAGATTTCAATATGATTAATGGCTACCAGTGTTCTGTGACGGGCCAACATGATACCTAACGCTATATACCTGCATTATACTATACTGGGAGAAAATTTTGTAGGTAGGGGAGAGTAGCCATAGCTTAGCTTGACTGGAGAAGAAGAAAAAAACTAGGTTCAGTCGAGGTAGTATAGACACAACATAACATCATTCCAAAATGCAATATACACTATAGACTAAGACCATGCTTACGGGCCATACCATGAAGGTGGCCTTCGCCTAGAAATATGTGCGCAAGGGAAGTTATCCTCCCCTAATTATGGGGACCTGTCGGCGCATTTGAACTTTTTTATACCTTTTTTTCCAACTGACAACTCCTTTTCGCTCTCAAGTTATAACCGCCTCATTCACTGTGCACGAATTCGTTCTCTCTACCTCTTTCCTGTAATATTGCGGCTGAACTTTACAATAAAGTACCCATCACCCCTCTCCTCCACCCCACCCCGTCTGCAGATGATGGTGATATAGTATAGTGGTGGTGCTTGCTCCCGTATACTGTGTACAATAAGCAAAGGGCGGTACTATATAGTGTACAATAAAAATCCGATTTAGGATGCATAAATAATGATTGTCACTGCGACTTGAAATAGGCCTTCTTGCCAGGCTTCGCTGTGTCCTTTACTGGACGTGTTGGTAATTTATAAAATATTGTGATATCACTTTTGACAAGATGTTGATATACTTGGATATTCTCTATAGTTTCACTCGCTTTTAATATATAATATATAATTGAGCACTGTTTGAATAAAACATATTCTTATGAACAAAATATCAAATCGCAATATGGTTTCACTAACATATCCATACTAATTATATTCAGATTGTATATGTTACTAACACACAATTAATAAACATGGTACATTATTTTATGTTCAATATACGAACGCTTTATATATATATACCTCACCTAATTAGTAATAATCGAAAGGGAAGGCATTGTTTTTATGCAATAGGTCTGTAATACCTGAATTTCCAGCCTTGACCTTACAAAAATAAACTCAATTGCCCTCGCAATAGATAAATTCATTACGCATACACCCCTTATATACCTATACATGCAACTCAGGAATGCTGATGTATATATGATATAAGCTATACAATGCATATTTGTGTAAGTCTGGTAAAGACAAGCGTGTCCCGCATACACGGCTGTTGATATTTAATCTCTGTGTTAATATATTATGTATCTAATGTAATTTTTTATCGATTAACGTAAAATACATAGCCGCCTTTTATAATATTTGAAAATAGGCGCACACAATTGACGCTTTTTCGCACTTGAGTTGTATGTTACATCAAAAGGGCCGGTATATTGAGGTACGCGTGTCTTTGTTGTACTTGTTGTTCGTTTTGTTTGAGACATATTACATATACAAGAGATAGCTACAAAAATGTCTCAGATATCTCTGCGTATGCCGCGAAAAGCTCTTTAAACTTTATACTTAACCATTGCAGTGTATATATTCTAATAAAATATGTATACATTGTACATACACTGTCATGCATTTGGGTTTAAAAACTATTGCATTTACCGACTCGACTCACTGTCTGTATCAAATCTAATCGCTCTTTAATACGGGTTTTGCAAATCGGCCAACATGCCAATGTTATTAAACATCTGGACTTATCGTCACCTTTTCCCCAATCTATACAATTTAAGTGTTTTCGGCAAAAAAAATTCTTCAATTTTACAGAAGTTATGTTTTATAGTAGATGTGCAGAAAAAGAGTCAGAAAGGGGTACATTTTCAAATGTTGAACATGTAGTAATGGCCAATGTTATGGGTATACTATAGTTATGTTTTATATTTTGACACGTTTAGAAAGTTTGTCAGGTTATGTATTATAGTTACATGATTTAAATTTTAGGGTTTTAGGTTTTTTGGAATAAAAACTTCAAAACAGGTTATTAATTTCAGACTGGAGGAGATGGTTGTTCCAGTCATAATCGTGATTTGTTCGAAAATATTTCCTTCCATTATTTTAAGAGATTCTTCTCGCGTCAGTTTATATAATATTGTATCTACGTAGAATAAAACGAAACAAAAATTCTTAGTTTTCTTACAGCTCTGCAGATAAACATGATTGTTAATAATATTAAGAGAGAAACGGAGCTTAAGGAAATTACACCCGAAATAATAAAATCATCTTTTTTCCATCCTCCGAAGCACAACAAACCTCAACATAAAATGCACGCTATACCTGCAAACCGAGCTATCATCTAGATATATAAGGGGAGCGAAATAACCGAAGAAACATTCGAGAACTCGCGCGACAAATCATACCGGAAAGATATGACAGCAGAAAAGCAGTTAATTTCTATTAGAAAACATCAAATATTGGCCAACTCTTTGTTATAAAATTATGGGAGTGAGCTTCTTCTACAGGCTGCCTTTCTGCCCATAACCTGATCACGATTATATCCTGTTTTTTTTTGGGGGGGGGGTCCCCGTATAAATGGTAAACGGGCTGCGTGGGTCGCATGATTCGCTTCCTGAATTTTATTGCTTCAACTGCACATCCTTTTCTAGTAGAACAATTTATAGGCAATTTACGTGCGCTACGCTTATACGCTATACGTCCTATAGGCTTTCATTTACGTCCCCGTCCCCCTTATTTCTCTTTCCCGCATCCTTGATATTATAGCAGGCGCGGCGCACTCTCTCCAAATTGGGTATTATTTTATAATGTTTTATACATTGAGCAAATGTTTGGGAAGATGAGCTTGTATGTGTTCCTCCGCGCGGTGGGGGTATCTGTATAATTTATATTTTCATTAAATTACAATGAAAGAGTATTAATTTGATCCATACATGGTATTCTTATAATTCATTAATTGGAGATTAAAAATGTATTTTATAAGTGTTTATTTGTATAGGCTACAGGTGCTTCTTTAATTTTAAAAGATGTTCTCAAATTTAACAAACTTTATGTTATACTACCATTCTGTTTATGAACTTATGAAAAAATACAATATACATATATTGCTTGAAATCGTTTATTAAAATCAAACACCTTTTAATTTACATGTTTTTGAGTTACATGTATATTGAGAAAATATCTTCGCCTTTAAAATAATCTTTAATTTTCACTAATACGCGTAACAGACGTATTTATCTTGAATTTAATATTATGTTAATCTGTCAGTCAGCAGCATCAGTCAGCAGCATCAGTCAGCAGCATCAGTCAGTCAGCAGCATCAGTCAGTCAGCAGCATCAGTCAGCAGCATCAGTCAGCAGCATCAGTCAGCAGCATCAGTCAGTCAGCAGCATCAGTCAGCAGCATCAGTCAGTCAGCATTTGCATTTTATCGTCGCTCTGGTTCTTAGTATCTTTTATTTCGATCTGTTTTGTGGGATGGTGTCGATGAATGAACGGATGTGATCATTTACCAAGATATTAAAAACCATAACAAATTAAATAAACTATTAATTTTTACCTTTTTATAGTGTTAATGAATGTTTTAAACGTTTAAATTAACTTTAAATTTTACAATAAAATTGAACTAAAACTTAGTTAATGTCTTTACAGTGTAAATTTATCCCATTCTAATCTGCGCTCCCTATATTTTTGCTCCAAGGAATAAAATAAATTAATGCCTTCTTTGTTAATCAAGTCTATATTATACAGATACGGTTTCTAATTGTACACGAATTTGTTGGCTGTGCTGAAAAAAGTGCGCACTTCAAATATTCCCCCCCGGATTACGTATATTATGAAAGCGATGTTAATTCTGTTCCCTTCCCTGCAGCCTCAGCCTGTTGTACCAGGCAAGGCATATTTTCAATCTAAAAACAACACGCCTGTGTCACCGGTGTTGTACCAAAAGCCCGACTCTTTGCTATTCTAACTTTTTTGAACAATAGGCCGTTGACAGGCTCCACTGCTTCGGCGGGAGAAAGTTTAGCGAGTTCTGTTTTCCTACCTTGTTTCCCTTTCAACGGGCAAAAATAACATAGCCCAGTGAAAGTTTGCTCTGCGCGAAGAGATAGTCTACCAGCAGTGTGGGTCGAGTCGCCACTAGCTCACCCCCAATGTCGCTCAGCTATGCAGAGGTCTTTTGTGGAATACAAGATGCTATAGCACCGTATTTTTTATTGTGAAAAATTAATGAGAAAACATTTTTCAACTGGACCTGCTGCATGCCTAATGTATTTCATAGCAGCTTGTTTTCATTGGGTTTTATTCGAATCTCCGTGGATATGATATTTCTTTTTTACACAAAAAAGTTTCCGAATATTATATATATATATATACAGACTTTTTGAAAAAAACTTTTCCCCTTTTTAATTGTTGTGCAGGAGATGCAATTGACAACTCGGTTGGCTCGGGGGAAAATACGGACGATACAGAAATGGAGGAGAAGAACAAGCGGCAAAAGAAGCGGGGAATCTTTCCCAAAGTAGCCACAAACATCATGCGGGCGTGGCTTTTCCAACATTTATCGGTAAGTTAGGAAGAAATGTTCGTATTATAATGCTTTAGATGCATTATTTTTAGAGGCGGTTATTCGATTTTCCCCCTTTAAATAAAACCTTAAATATCAATGATAAAATAAACCAAAAAAATGACATAATTTTCACCATTTTGTATTTGTTGTGTTTAATACAATTAATGCCTTCATCCTAGGCTTGTCAAAAACACATCCTGTTTAATTAGTAAGAATACAATTCCACGTTTCCAGCAGCGGCGGCCAATGACACAAATAATAATACCCAACGTTATCCGTCCATCCCCCATCCAGTATAATATACCGCACTGAACTGGTGGAGGCAAATTTGAGTTAAAAATTGGTTAGAATAACTCGTTTTAACCCCTTCGCATTAGCGTGTGTCTCCTCATTACTAGAGTTTACTCTTCAATTTGACATGGTGATTAGGTAAACTACCCGCTTTGACACCGTGCCGGGGTTTGCAGAGAGGGAACAGATTCAATTCGCCATTTGAGAGAGGTGTCAACCACTTCCTATCAAATGTCATGGAGTCGTTTGCAAACTGCAGTCCCACATTGTGTTCCATCTTTGTAAACTTTTTCTCTAATATATTAAAATGAACGGGTCGTTGCATGGTCGGCTTGTAATCTGCATATTTGTTAAAAGGCACTCTATATAATCACGCAAATAAAGTTTTAATTCTTTTCCTTATATATTATAGAACATTTTAAATGTTATTTCTATTGTTTTTATGCTATTTACTTATGTTTACTTATTTGTACGCATCCCGCAGCATCCCTACCCGTCAGAGGAGCAGAAGAAACAATTGGCGCAAGACACGGGATTAACCATACTACAAGTTAACAATTGGTAAGTCATGAAATCGATTACATTCATTGATCTGATTGCAAAATGTTGCCTTCTAATTGATGCCCCACCCGACATATATAATATAGGCATGTTAAGTGATTTAATCTAATTTGTAAGACTGGCCAACTTTATATCGCAGCAAATAATTCTCTTAAGCATATTAACGATATCTCTTTTTTGTTGTTCATGATCAATTTACTTGTTCGCAGATACATACATACATATACATACTATTATTATTTGATTGTGTTTTGGAAACACTGACAAGTTGATAAAACTAAGGGGAGGAGAGAACTGTGTATGAAAAAATGACGAGATTGAAGCAAAAAGTTATCCATGTGGTCAGATGTATTTTGAATAAAACGGTCTCGTTGCATATAGTCAATGTTTGCCCTAGTTCGAAAATTGTGTTTGCTTCTCGTCTCCTAGAGAGATATAGTTGGGAGAAATTGATCAAATTTAGTTCTTGAATTCAAACAAAAAAGAGTCGGTACTAATTGAAGTTGACATGAAGCTTCCAGAGAAAGGGGAGAAAGAGGCGGAGGGAGGAAGATACACAGAGAGGGAGAAGACTAGCTGGAGTCTCCTGTTTGTATATATGTATATGTATAGTATGGGGCGAAAACAACGTTTCGTGGAACGAGAAGGGAGTTTAATAAATTAAAACTGGCCGTTAACAGATAGTTTTTAGAATGCACAAGAGGAAGTTAGTCTACAAAAGAAAATATTATCTCAAATAGTATATCAATATATATATATGTATTACCGATTAATATACTACTATGTTGTACTACTGTTTATAAGTTCATAAATTAAATATAAATTTGTGACTAAACTCGTACCTTCCTTCTCATTATGGTACTTCATGCTTGTTTGTTTAAAAATATACAATTATTATTGTTATTATTATTATTATTATCTATATTGTATAAAAAATGTATTGATTAATTGTATGCAAATCAACGTATAAATGTAATAGTTTACATTTTTTACAAGTTATGTGATGTGCAATAAATAATTAAATATATTTATGAAAAGGTTCTTTGTATGATTATGTAGAAAACCATTCTTATTCTCTCCCATTATTGCGTTAACTATAACGACGAAATGTCATAAACGTGAACGATTTAGCTGATTTAAATCAATAAGTGAATGAATAAGTATCAATATATAATAATAGCGATTAAAAATGAAATATTATTAAATGCATTACATTTTGATTTGTTTACATATTTTCATATTCAAATGTTCCGATAATGTGGGGGATCTTACAACAAATTGAACGACATAACTAGCTAATTACACTACACCCTTGCATGCAATGACATATTGAAGTTTACTATAATGATAGCATAGCACGTTTTTTAGTTTTTTCTTGTCTGTAAATATAATCCCTCCTATATGGTACATTATATTATGTATATTGCCACCATTCCAGGTTTATTAATGCACGAAGACGCATCGTTCAACCCATGATTGATCAGTCCAATCGTGCAGGTCAGTCATAATCTTCGCTTCAGATATTTATATGTATATATCATTTACTCATACTATTTCTAACTGCCATGCGTATATGTGTTACGTCATTGTAAATAATACAAATAACATTACTATTTAATATCACAACATATTATATTTATAAAAATTCAGCAAATCTTTTTGCACGATTCTTCCCTAATCAATAGTGGAAAAAGTTATCCCTTATTATATATTGTTGAAGTTATAATAACAATTCATCTTGTTGAGTCCAATTGGAAGCAATAAAAGTCACACGTTGAAATCCGAGAGCATGGCCGATTTGACCGGCAAATTAACGACAATTTCTTCCCGAGTGTAATCTGCGACAAAAAACCTTTTTGATCATTTTTTCGGCTGCCGATTTTCCCCAATAATTCATTTGTACGTAGAGGAGGACAAGGGGACAGATTTAAGGGGAGGGGAAAAACATCGAAATTGCATCTTTCCTCCTTGGCTCCCGCCCCTTTTCCTTCCAATCCAAACGGCAAAAAAAGGGGGGGGGAGTTCGCGTACTATCCAAGAGGCCTATATTTCCTATATAACATTTGTCAAAAATTATTCCAGTTAAAAACACGCACAAAAGCTAAAAGAATTGCTTGGAAGAATATCTCTGAGACTGGTCGCCCGGTGCCTTATTATAGCCCTATATACATGCATGGCGATGGTTTATATGAGCTGGTAAGTTGTTCATTCAGCCAAACACGTTTCGTGGATTAGCTCCAACGCCGCGCGCTTTCTCCCCAGAGGTTCACTTATAATGTTCTTTATGGAAGGAAAAAATGGGAAAAACACCGAGAAAATAACCGAAAAATGCGACGATGGCAAAACTCAGACAATATTGGATAGATCGTTGCGCTGCAGTAACTTTCAGGAAGGCCGTGTTATACTGGGAGGATACCTCCATAGTTTGGGTAAATCATTGGTTTCAGCATATATCTCTGCGTTAAGTTAAGATTTGAAATCTATTTCTGGTAGCGATAGCTATAATACCGCCACCACCATGCTTCTCCCATGGTTACTTTTAGACTATAACTTTCACTCTCGGGGGTTCCAAGATTGTCGAGTGAGTCTGCGCGCAGTGACTGAGCCGCCTTCCTCCCTATTGATGGATATTTGTTTCACTGGCCCGTAAACAATCACACTTGTCAGAGGAAAATTTACGACAGGGATAATGATATACACGCGCACACGCGTTCACTGGCAGTTTATGCTTGGCTGACTACACCCAAACTGGGAGAGAGATCTGCTTGCAGAGAGAGGAAGGAGAGGGAACCGAGGAGAAATGAAAGCGGAAACTGCTAAGGAACTAAGGAGGGGTAGGCAGCGTTTATGCTATACATCTGGTCGGTCGGTCGGTCTATCGGTCTTTGGCCTAGGCCAATTCTCCGAATTCTCCCCACTCTCCCGGTGTCCTACTTTCTACTATCCCTCTATATACTTCTGGTAGTGGTGGTGGTTTCTATGCTATGTGAGCAGTGTTTTCAGCGTCGGGGTGGTAGCGTCTGCCTGGAAGAGGCAATTTATTTGTCAAAACTATGATGGATCGGGGCTATGCAGCGCTTGGCTTGCTGTATATACGGTGGAAGTGGAACTAGTATCGGAGGGAATGGAGGGAGGTTGTGGGGGGGGTCGGCAGACTGGCTTTTGCGCGTGCCCCGTACGGGATATGATGGCGGATATCTCCTGAGCGGACGAAGTTAAGACTCGGTATGGACCGTGCTGTGTTACAGACAAACACACACACCAATACAATATTTTCTGCTTATAGTGTTTATATAACTAACTTTCCTTTCTGGGATATAATATCTCGTATATGATAACTTCTCTGTTGTTTTTCAGTCTTCAATCGAGAGAAAATCATTTCTTATTAAAACATAGATGTATATAGAGAAACACTGGTTTTTCTACCTCTAACGCGAAAAGCAATTATTACGAAAAAATAGTTTAAAAAAGGTTTTAATTTGTTTTCCCTTTTTCAATGTCAGGTCCCCATGGTTATGTGCCAGAGAACCCCGCTTGTCTGCCTTATCTGGACAATCAACAACTCGCATATGGAAGGGCGGCTGCCGCGGCAGGTAAGACAGAACTGTGAATGTAAAAACTTCGATAAATATTTGTGTTGTGTTGCAAGTTGGAAGCAAAAGACATGTATATAGACATTGTAAAATATATTATGCAATGATCCTGAGGTCAACTTTGTTCAGTATAATATGTAATCTGCATCGAAATGTAGTCTACCCAAAAACCAGTTGGTAATTTTTTAACGTGGACATTAAATTAAACACAAAAAAAGGAAAATTACTACAATGTGTCTCACTTCGATAAAACATTCGGTGTCATCTTCAGTCATCTTCAGTATATAATTAACTTATATTTTCCAAGAGAGCTTTATAAGAACAAACACCTGACAAACGTCTTGCGAAGTCTCTCATTTGAGCAGTATTCCTCTTTATAACAGCTCGCCAATCACAACTTGTGGACAGGTGTTTGCAGCCACCGGGAGAATGAAGATGGACCGCTCCACCGATGAAATCGGTCTTTAGCAACGCCCCCAGACTGTCAAAAGACGCTTCCGCACCCCTCCCTCCCTCCCCCCTCTCTTCCTTGTTCTCCAACTTGAGAGAGAGAGCAGTGATTTAGCGGATATAACCTTTTCCATCGTTAAAGAGTCAAGTGGACCACCACTGGGGTCCAATGATGATCAGCCTCAGTTCCATACCTCCCGATAATAGATATACAATACACCGTAGCGAGAAGGGGCAAATGGACACGGTCAAAACAGAATTAACGGCACAGAAGGGGACCCATCAGCTTTGCGCCCTTTCACCCGCTTTGCAATTATTGTCAAATTCCTGACTGGAAAAGCTGGAGCCCCTTTCTCCTCTGATTCCTTTCGGACGTCCAGATCTGATCTTTTCCCCCAAAGGGCGGGTCGTGATGGAACTATAAAGGAAGGGCGCGTCGTCTGATGTCTCAAATTCTTCAAAGGACTTCAACGTCGACATATGGTGAATAAATCATCGCCTAATGTTCCATGCGAGAGAATCAGCCAAAAAGACGATCTGATATTTCAAACAATGTTCATCGCTGAATATTTTTCATTATAATATTGGGTGACCACATATTGCATACATACATAAAACAGCCAATATTTAGTTAGTGAAATTATTCGTGTTCATCGACCAAAAAGTCACTTACACAAAGTCAACAATCCTTTATCGCATTTGCCTCTTTCTTGATGTAATCTCTATTAGTATCCACGCACGGCTAATAATCTCTATCGCTTTACGAAAAGGTATATATATATATACAATATGTACACAACCTCCCGGGGATGTAGCGAATAACCTCGTTTTGAATCTGCCGACATGCCGCAACACTTCGTATATATATATATATCTATTTTTTCGTACATATATCTATCTAAAAAGTGAGTGTGAGATGGAAAGTGAAAGTGAAATACCAGATGAAGTACTAGATGTATATATATATGTATACATATAGCCATGAAACTTATAGTTATAACTAATTCCCTACTAAGTGCCTGTCTGTGCATACCGCATTTAACCAGCTGATATATCTCCGCCCATATTTGAAGATGCCTTTTTTTCTCTTTTTTGGTAAATAAATTCGACGCACATATATTTATATATATATATCTATATCCATATAGTCGACGTAGACTGGAATGCTAACCCAATCAAGGAAGGTAAAATGTTTTTAAGCGGTCCTCTTGACTTTGCATTTTTGCTAAACACAAGAAAATGCACATATTTCTATCCATTGGCTCAGTTTTGCTGAATTGATAGTGCTGAATTTCGTCGCCACCATCCCTGTGCAACTTGTAAAACTCAATTCTTCCCAGCAGGTACTCCCCAATGCTAATTGAAGGGCAACCTTATCCCCCCCCCCTCCTCCCTCTCCCTCAAATCGACACATAATATATACACAAACTCTTAGCGCACTGGCTGTGTTAGAAGTGATTAGAGTATATAAGACGATTCCAAGGCAATTTATCCTCCCCTATATATGAAGGTGATCAACTATATATAATATACAAATATATATATAATAAATGTAGAAAGTACCCATATCGATGGTACACCTATGTTTTCTCCTGTGGAGTATAGTTTCAATGTGATGTATCTGGGTGTGTCGCCTATAGATATCGTTGCAATTGAATGTATGTAGGCCTATATATATATATATATATATCGTACAACTTACTAGGGGCCTTCCTCGAAGATTCTCTGTAAGAATTAAGTTGAACTAATTACCCAGTGTAGGCCTGGCTATATCTAGATTTCTGTATATATATATATATATATTGTACACCCCATCCCCTGCCGTCCACCCAAGTCCAACATAGAATCAACGTTTATTGCCCAGTATGACGCATCACACTTCTTCTTATTAGTATCACCATTATGCGTGATGATATTGTATGTGGATTATTAAGATAACGTTTAAAATTGTATAAAATATATTTAAAATATTCAATATTTTTTCAAAAAAACGTATGCAACAAAATTTTTATCAATTCATTGTAGGTTAATATATATATATATCCCGCATCATCGCTGTTATGAGCTGTACCACTTAAAAGTTAAAATCGTAAAACATTGATTTGATGCAAATATTTAATATCTTTACATTTCATTCTTATCAGGTATATTATGTGTGGAGATGTAATGTGTATGTTTTGTGTAAGAATTGTTAAATATTTGGTCATTATCAAACATTAGTTTGTTTTAACTCATTTTTATAATGAAAAAAACTACTTTTTGTTGCTAAATTTGTGATATGGCCCGCAGCTAGATGCAAAACAGCGACGAAGCTCAATAAAATTATATATATATATAATCAATGTTTGAATAAAACATTGATTAATGAGATGTTCACTAATTGCTTATTAATTAAAATGTCTTCGATTTACTTAGACTACTATATAATGTTTTAGTTTATTGTTGCTGCTTTCTTCATCGTCCAATTGATTTTTATACCCACGAAATATTTGAAAAAAATAGATTCAATAATTCTTTCTGGATAACAGCCGGCAGAAATTTTTAATTTTATTAATAAGTTAGCAGTAATTAGATAACAGTAATAAACATTTGCTTCACAAAAAAACATGAAGCAAGATTCTTTCTTATTAAGCTCTTCAATATCTTTTCG
>JAUZND010066871.1:0-17491 GCA_034780555.1 Coelogynopora nodosa | reverse complement strand
AAGTTACTATTTAAAATATATTTGTGTATGTCTTCTACATTAAAATCTAAAACTACCAGAAAATATGTTGCATTTGGTAAATTATTAAAAAAAGTTATGACAAATTTAATAGTTGTAGAGTGTTTACATACATGTATTGTTATACATTTGCTAATATATATAAACTGTGCAATTATTATTAATTTTTTTAATTAATTACATGCAAGTCCATCACTGATGAAGTTCCGTTACCACAGTACTGAAGTTCCGTTACCACTTCATTTTAAAGATTTATGAAATATATAAAATATTTATAAACAAAATAAAAGTGGTGTGAAGTAGTACCATGTGTTAGTAATAAATACAGCAAAATTGAATGAAATGTTACATATAGTTTCAGAGAATATTTCATTCAATTTTATAATGTAACACATGGGGTTGCATTTCATGAAGTTCCGTTACTTTACTTTGAATGTCTGGTATGGAGTGCAAAGATAATTTTATTCAATATAAACATGACATATTATAGACTTAAATGTTTAAAACATAATTTGACTCAAACTTTTCTGTTTACTTTTTTATTTTATATTATAGCTATCATACAAGTTAAAAAATCCTTCTGAATTGAAGTTCCGTTACCATGGAATTCATGTATGGTTGATAATTTGCATAGATGATCATGAACATGATATCTTTAATATTCCAGGTGGTTTGGAGTTTATCTTCATTAATAAAAAATTCCATCTAGTTTGGGTTTTCTGGCTAGTTGGGGAAAATACAAATTACCCAAAATGGAGGCTTTTAATAAATTGTTATTTAAAAATGCAGAACAAATTAATAAAAATAATAACCTCAAAAAAGCTTACCTATATTAGTTAATTTGTGGCAGCCCTGTATTAGAATTTAGATACTTTTAATGCTTGCCTTTATTTGTTTGGACTTTGATTTAAAAAAGAACCAAAATGTTTTGGCAAAGCCCATAACTTAAAATTTTCTGTAGGAGCACTATATTAATTTTAAGATGTATCTGTAAAGTACAAATCAAAAAGATTTAAATTATTTTATTACTGCTTTAAAGATTAAAATAATGTTTTTGGTAATGAAAAATAGTGTCAACGAACTGTTGAACTGCAAATTTTACTGCTTTAATTAGAAATAAGAATGTTACAGCTTTTCTTTAAAATATAATGCAATTGTCTTCATAAATTGTAGTCTAAAATATTTATACCACATATTTGTATATTATAAATTCAGAACAAAAAGCCAGGCAAAAATTAAATGTCCTCAGTTATTTCAAAAAGCACAATGTATCAATATGTACCAATTTTTTAGAATAATATTTTAAATATTAATATTTATACCCATTTTATTTTAAAAACTGCTCAGCTAACTTTATTTATTAGCTTTAATGAAGTGGTTAGCCATATGGTACACCATATTCAACTATAAGTTATTAACTGTCAATTAATGACAATATTATAATAATAACAAATTTTACTGTAAAAAAACACTGATGCTATCTGTGGCCTAATTTAAATGCAATGGAATTGTATTTTGTTTTGTTAACCCTCAAATTATGGACCATGGTAGGGGATATTTTACCCCAAAAGCATATTTATTGAGCTACCACACTGCTATCAGTTGACAGATTAATTAGTCTTCTAGTGACTTTTCTTCTATTATGGGCCTCTGTATAATTGTATAAAAAATATGCTGTCTGGATTTGATATTTAAATTGGCCAAACAAAAATAATAATGTTAATTACTGATGGGGTATATTTTACCCCAAAAGATAACAGCCTAGATTACATATTTTATTTTCATGAAAACATAATTTACATGTAAATTATTATATTTTTCATAACTATATGGATATATTTAAATACTAAATGATTACAAAATTGTGTGAAATTGTCAGTTACGAGTACAATTTGTACAAAATAGCACAGTATGGTTTTTGGAAATAGAGTTACCACAACTAGAGTGCACCACTCATGTTTTTTTTAATGATTTGCTGTTGGGCAGAAATGACAGCATTGATATAATTATTGTTGTTGTGCAGCAGGTACAGGAACATTTGTAATAGGTACAGGTGGGATTACAACAGGTACAGGCAGCATAGATTTAGCAATATGAATGATAAACAAATGTCTATGGTATGACTTAGCCACATGATACCGAGGTTGCACACTTGTGAACAGAACAAAAGTGCTATAAGCACAGCCACATATATACATGAGATTGCTAAACATGACCAAAAGGCCAGCAATTTGTTTTTTGCTTGCAACTGTAGCTCCCTGCCAACTGATACAATGTATTGAAGCTGGATTTATGACTTGTAGTCAATAATCAATTCTGGTTTCTACCGAATATTCAAAATGTGAGTTATAACCAGTAATATGATGACCACTATTAGAAATTAAATCAATAAATTTAAGAATTACTCTTTGACTTTGTCCTATGTCATGATTCGCACTGACACAACCTAGATATGTTGATTAGTGATTGACTTAATAACAGGTGAAGCTTCATCTGCATAAATAACTGAGTGCAGTGTGTCTCTATAACATCTTATTTTGAACATTATATATAGATACTTTCACAACACTGTTGAAATTATTGTAAACAGACATGGGATTTTTTGGATTTTCCGGATTTTTTGAAAAATACCATCTTTTTCAGATAAGCATTGTAATGACAAAAATGCAATAACATATAAAAGGGGTAAGGGGTCAACCTTATATGAAACCCACTTATTTGAATTCTATGTAATAAAAGCTCAACATTTTCTGCTCTGTGTGTGGATTTATAGACTATGCTCCTCATAAATTGGATCAATACATTTTCCATGCTCAAAACATTATAAAATACACAATCATTTTATTTTTAGAATGAACAGTATATATCTTGTTTGGATATATCAATGTGTTTAACTACTATAAAATCAAAAATTGCAACTTATGAAAGTAGTTTCTTAAACAAAAATATATTATAGGATTTTTTAACACCCATTTATATGCATTCTAGCTAAAAATAACCTCATCAATTTTTTTCATACTATGTATGCATTGAACTTTGCTTGCTTGTCCTAGGTCTGAGTGGATTTCTGGATTTTTTAAAATGTCTCAATCCCATGTCTGTGTAAAATATTGTACATGCAAATGAAAGTGGGGCATAAAATGTC
Organism: Coelogynopora nodosa; assembly: GCA_034780555.1. NCBI lineage: Eukaryota > Metazoa > Platyhelminthes > Proseriata > Coelogynoporidae > Coelogynopora > Coelogynopora nodosa. The sequence continues at coordinate 14,328 of JAUZND010066871.1, read as the reverse complement.
CCAGCCTTAAATGCTGCAATTTGTGTCTGTAATTTGAGGGTAAAATAGAACAATCTTTCAATTTAGAGTTTTTGTTCTAAAAAAATACTATAGTTTATTAAATGTATCTACACTACTAGAAATGTTCGACTAAATTTTAGAGAAAGTGCATGTTATGTGTTTACTGTATACCTCAGAACAATAGTCATCCTTGACTAAATAATAGGCATCATATGTAGGTGACATTTATGCTTATAATGTATGTACATATATGTTTGATCAGATATTATTGTATATCATAAACACTTAAATATAAAACAATACAACATATTTAGATAACAGCTAGTCTGTTTAATGAAATATGTGCTATCTAATTGATTAGCTGATTTTTTAACAAATGTGTTAAATCAATGTGCATTATATGTTATAATTTTTGGTCACAACATTAGTAATACAAATATAATGTGAATGGCCCCATGTCTAAATGTAGCCTAATTAAGGTGTAGATTAAAGTAATTATATAATGATAGGTATGAGCAATAAGGTAGATAGTAGTTAAATTTGTTTATGAAGATTACTAAACATCTGTTGTTAATAAAATGTAACACAATCAAAATATTATACACTTAACAGTGAGCATATATATACATTTGCTATGTTGTTTACAAACGTTTTTGTGGCAGTTTGCACACACCAGATAACATTTCTTGTCTATGGTCCTAGGGCACATTCAGAAGCCAATTCTTAGTCACTGCATATTGCAACAAGTGGTACTGGCAGTGGTTATTGTTCCTCTTATGGTACTGCTGGCAATATTAGACTTTTGACTAGTTGAAGCAAATATATTTGTGTGAGGTGAATTATTGACATAATTTTGATGTCAATTATGTCAATTGACATAATTGACATTTGACAATTTGATGCCTGGTGAAAATTACAAAACATTCACCAGGCCAGTGGTTGCATTTGTGCCAAGAGGTGACATTACACTAAAAACTGACTGGTCCTGAGTGTCAATACTAGCAGTGTGGATTTAGTATTGTAATCTAGGATTATTTGCGGCTTTTTCTGAGGACCTTCTTAAACTTTTACATCTGCATGGTATGTTGAGAGTAAAATATCTGATCTCATTTTTTGGTACATATGATACCATTGTAACAAGGTTGAAATCCAAACACATTGAAATTACCTGACAAGTTCGGTGTGGTAGTGTTTCCATGGGTAATTCATTTTTTGCAAATTGTTAATGTGAAGGTAGGTTGTCTTGGAAGAAGATCTTTGGCCAAGGTAAGATCCATAAAGGAATTATATGCAGTAATATTCTACCCTGAACCTGTTACATGTTTTGTAAGCCCCAAAGCAACCTTGCTACCTTGTCTCACCTCTGTCATGTTACCAATATGACCAACATAAGGTTCAAAATTACAACAGTAGGCTGTATTGGAGTCAAATGTAGCCCAAACTTTGAGGCCTTATTTGAAGGGCTTATAAGGGATGTACATTTTAAATCTACAATGGCTTCGAAATGTTACCATTTGTTCATCTATTGTAAGGAACACTCTAGACTTGGAGTTACTCCAATACTTTGTTGCTTGTAAATTGGATTTTTCCCACAATGGTGTAAGTTTGCTGTGTTGTATTTTCTCATTGTATGTGTTGTGATCATCAAAAGGGTGTCCAGCTCTTGAAAAATCACGGAAAAGTCACTAAAAAATAATCTCTTGAAAAATAACGGAATTCAGTCAGCTATCACGGATTTTTTAAAATAAGTTTAGTAAAAAAATTATATCCCTATTAGCTGCATTCTTTGCTTTAATTTCATAAAAATTGTTTATAGGCTACGTCATGTCATTAGGTAGGTGCTAAGCACAACCACTGTCTATGGTTGCAGGGATTTAGATGCCCCTGTTATTATGTAGACAATTGCATATGATTTAGTTACATATTTTTATGATGTGTGTTAGAAATTGATTTTGAAATATCGTCAGCTAAAAATGTTTTAAAACTCGCTTTTTTCTAAAAACAATTAATGCCTTGAATTTTTAATAAATATCTTAATTTTGTCTTAAATTATCATGGAAAAAATATTTCCTATAACGCTGGACACTATGATCCAAGTGAATACATCGTTTTATTAGCTTGAAGCTGTTATGGGAGATAGCCTTCTACTTCCTGTAGAAAGTAGAGCATGTACCTGCATTATGTGTATATATATTATTATATACTTTTATCTATGTATTCTGTACATAAGTGAACCTGTAATATTTTTGTGTTGAAAAATATAGTGATCAACATGGTTTATATGTGATCAACATGAAAATTATAGTGATCAACAATAATTTCAAATATTGGGGTAAAAAACTACTCAATGGTCATTAATGTATGTGAAATGATAATTTCATTCTCATACACATTCATTGAAATATTTTCAAATAATATTGTGCATATCTGTTATACAATATAATTAATGATGCCAGACAATTTTAACCATCCATAATGGAATTCTATATTTTCCCAAATTATTTGGAATATCTGGGGTTGGAAACTATTCCATGGTCTAAGGGTTAACTGCATCAAAATGTTTAATACAAAATAAAGTTAATTGTATTTTTAAATAGGAATTGAAAAACTAGTTTAATGGTAAGCCTACATTCTGAAATATTTTCAGAAGGGTATTTCAAAAGTATTGAATTTTATTTAGAGGAAATCATATGTTGAAACAATAATTTCTTTGTGTTTGTGTATCTATATCATTATAAGACTATAAAATGTTATGACATTTTATAACATTAGAAGTAATTTAAGTGCCAATATTATTGTTTTACTTTCTTCTTAATTATCTGGGAAAACCACTAAAAAACACTGAGACATTTATTTTAGAAAAACTCTGGGAACCTTGGTAATATATAAAGTATGAACAAGTAATTTTGTTTCTATGCTCCATTGTGTATCAAAATCTTTTTTATAAATGAAAATTTAGCTTTTAAGTAATTTTATTAAAGTCATAATAAAGAAATATTTAACATGGAATATATTATTTTACAATTACAGGTATTAGTAAATGATCTAGTGAGCATAACGTATTTTTTATTTAAATGTTGTATTAACTCAAAATCAAAAATATTAACATATAAAAACTATATGTATATTCTAAAACATTTGCAACAAATGTCAAGATGAAAGAGTATCTGTTATTTAATGATTGCCTTTCGTAGTATGTCTATGAGCTAAATACATAGATAATAATAAAGGTTTATCAAATTCTTGTATTATTTAAGCACACTGTTCTTTCTATAATTTCCAGTCAATGGATCAGATAGATGATTTTGTAGCTGAACAGCGCCGACAAACAGAGGATGGCTCTCAATCAGAAGGGTAAATATATTTATCTATTCATGAAAGATAGTTCCTGTTTTTGAGAGTATTAGTTGTTAATATTCTATTTTTGTGGTGCTATTGTTATGATTTTAGTTTTCGCAGAAGAGATCGAGATAGAGAGAGACGTTCACATAGCCCCCAAAGAAGTTACCGAGATGATGATTTGCCTTCTTCTACAATAAAGATTAAAAATTTGTCATCCTCAATAACTGAACGTGATGTGAGCTACTAGTATTACTTATTTATATATATAAATTTTATACAGTAATTTGATTGATGTCTAAATATTTGCATCATTTTTAGATTCGTCATTATCTAGATGACAAAGGCATTCAGTACTCATCTGTGCGCCTTGTGAAAGATAGACGAACAGGTACTTTTAAACATTTTAAATATTAATACTATCATCTAAAATTATAACACAATTTAAACATAAATATTTACCCTTGTATATGGGAGTCATCAAAGAGTAAAAATTATTTGGGGGAATTTTCTAGACTGCATAAGTACAGTAAAGAGTTCGTTGTAACTATATAGTTATAAAGGACCATGATTATGAACATGCGCTAATTATCACTGTTAGTGGTAGCATGTGATTACGAGGTGGCTAATAAAAACATAATTGTATCGTTGACTATCCTTTGTTGCTCGAATTATAACAGAAAGTGGAATATACTATTTCCATGTGTTTTGTAATGTTAGTTGTTTCATATTGAATATAAGTATTTGTATTTTTTCATATTGTATATTTTAGGACATACAAAGGGTTTCGGTTTTGTTGAGTTTTATACTGAAGAGGAAGCTCGCGACTGGATGACCGAAAATGATGTAAAACATTTTCAACTTTTGTATTCTTTTGGCATGCTTTAATAATATAGTACCATATATCTTGAACCGCTTTGTTTAAATATCTTCAGGGAGAGGCTCACATTCGTGGGTATTCTGTTCGCTTGTGCTATTGTTCTCCTCGAGATGCAGACGAAGACTATGGTGATAGTCGCAGTGACTATTCATCTTCTCGAGTAAGTTTTCTATCTTTCATAGGGATTATTTTTCTTTATTATAAATCTATTTATTTGATGTTTCCTCTTAGGATATCCCCTGGAAGCACGAAGAACCAAGAAATACTATCATGCTCCGTGGAATTCCCTCTACTTTTACTGAAAGAGATGTACGTTTTCAGGTTAAAGTTTTATTGTTTATTCGCGTGATGAGATTTAAAAAAATTATTTTGTACATTATTTTGTAGATTCGCGGTGAACTAGACGCGTTAAGAATTAATTATGCAGATGTTCGTCTTATTCGGGACAAGAGATCAGGTATACACACTGGTGATGCTAGTCCACATTTTTGCGCATTTCAATTTTTTGTTGCTATTTAAATGTGTACTGTATGCATTTTATTGTTTCTAAATACACAATTTATAAATGTAACTAAAACGTGGCTGATTAGCTCCCTTGTGTGTGGAACTGTGCTGTTTGTCGGAGTCGTTAACACAATATTCGACTCCAATGTATATTCATGCGTTACTTGTTTATTGACTTCATTTACCAGGTCAGTCCAGGGGATTCGGTTTTGTCGAATTTGAGACAATCCAGGAGGCCAAGGATTGGATGGAAACACAACAAGTAATCCTTCAGCTACCCGTTCACTTCTAATTCACTTCTGATCAAGAGGTCTTGTCGTGTCGTCCTATAAGTTGACTAAGTGGTCTTTTTTATCTTGATACCAAAGGATAAATATCGACAGTCGTTTGTCTTAATCGTCCTTAATCGTCACACAGATTACATAATCATAATATTGAATAGGGATTCATTAAGTAAATGCTTAAGTAGATATATGCAAAATAAAAGCTATTCATAAGGACGATTAAAATTGTAAGGAATATAAATTTAGTAAATATATGTTGGGAATGTTAAAAAATATTAGAAAAAATTTTAGCTTCGGTAATATTTTGTAATAAATTCTAAAATATATAATTTATTTTCGTACAGTTATTTTAATTTTAGTTACTGTATAGTATATTTTTACGCATTTTTAGCGAGTTGATGTATTGTATATTTTCTAATAAAATAACCATGGTTTAGGATAAGGAGATATTTTAAAATTTGCATTTATTGTTAGTTGATCTGTTATTAAAAAAAAATTATGGTTAAATCAAATTTATTTTGGGCTGTGCGATAGTTACCGACTGAAAATAAAAAATTCGAAACTTAAAATTCTCATGAAAATAATGAATGTATAATGATTTGTTTAAAAATTATATTTTTTGGCTATAAGCATGACTTTTTGCAAGTTAAAATAATTTTATTTTTAAAGCAGCTTTAAATTTGTGATGTTTACTATTAACTGTAAACCATGTAAAAATTTCAGATCAAAATACTTATGTCAGTTATTAGTTTTGATTGACCTGGTGATTTATTACATAGACAGTCATAATCTGCAACACATGATTCTATATATATATATGTACTCTGAATAATGGCATGGTAATAAATTAAGCTATTTGTTTATGGAATATATGTAACATTGCGTCTAAGAAATCAGGTGTATAACCGTAATACCGTATATTATTAATTATATTTTTGTTTGAATGCTAATGCAACAGATATTTAAGCGTTTTATAGTTTTCTTTTCAATCGTTAAACGTTATATTTCACAGAGTGAATACTACCTGTTTTCTCTAAATATTACAATGCTAGTTAACAATCATTCTTCATTAGAGTAGACTCATTGTCGTATTATTTTGTAAAGACTCATCCACGAATCAGATAGTGTTTAGGGGAATCGACGCACCACTCGTGTACAATCAGTCATCACACATGCATTACATCCCCTCGGTCGTTCTCCCATTCGGTTCTGTGTCCTACCACTGGTATTGCAACAGTTGCTCTTTCCAGCTCTCGCTAATCACCTTCCAACCATCCTCCGTTGACTTTCAGGGTCTCTTCCGTGTTCGCCAGTGCGACCTGTGTATGCTCTACAGTTCTCCGCGTGTTTCGATGGATGCATTGGGGGGACGTTCTTTGCTAGGTCCCGGGGACAGAATAGCTATGGCCAATTCAATGTCGTTGTTGGGCGATAAAAATATACCTTTCGGCGACTGGAATTGTTCCAGAGTAAGTTGTTGTTTTTTGATAATAGTGATACCCATGGTATTACCCATATTGAGGGATGTATGCGTTCTAATCTGACATAATTTTGATGTTAATTTCTTTCAATTCCAGTGTGGCACGCACAATTTTAAAAGACGGGATTACTGTTTCAAGTGTAACTTTTCTCGCTTGCAAAACCAGGCAATTATTGACACCAATGATGGAACCGATTATGTGGGAAACACTCCCTGTAACAGTAAGTTTAAATGTAATGTATGCAACAAGAATCAGCGAGGGATATGTTGGTCTACTTTGTTTTTGATTGTATTTGTATGTTTTAGGTAGATATTTAGACATTATTGATGTTTACTTTCACAATTATTACCAAATTAGATATTTATATATCTTATATTTAATGAAAATTAGTTTTTATCAGTTATAATCTATACCGGATTATTATGTCGATATTATATTAGAATTAATATATAGCATTTTTATATATTTTTTAATGTTTCATTAATTGTCTTAATTTGACACAGGAAAGAGTAATATTTAAAGTAATCAATTAAATCAAATTATGGATGACCCATTATTCTTGATATCATCTATTTTGATTGTATTGGTTATTACTTATTGGCGCCCATGTTATTCCCTCAACAGCAATAATTCTCCGTAATCTCGACGCTCTAACAACGGAAGAGAACATCACTCTGGGGCTCCGTGCCTTCAGTGGTGCTGAGGTGAAGCAGGTCCGTGTTATGCGGGATGAGATGACCAGTGTCTCCTATTGTTACGCCTTTGTCGAACTCAATTCAGTGGCAACCGCCTGTCAGATTGTCGATATTTTACTCAAGGAGAATCCTATTTTTGAGGTCGATGGCAAGGCGATTACTGTCAACTATGCAAAGAATACCTACAGGTATGTCACAATTTTTTTCTTCTATAGATTACTTTATTGCTTTACTAAAATATAATAGTAAATTGCTTTGTGTTCCAGTGGCATTCAAAAATATATAATGTTTTATTATCGGTTAGTGTAAATATAGTATAATGTAACTGATTATTCAACATCATTAGTTATAATCGGAACATTTTAATAGTTGAAAGAACCTTCCATATTTCAGCACAATTTTGGCATCGTTAGAGCAAAAGTCCCGCCAACAGGCTGCTAGCCTTGCGCAGCCAGTCACATCTGGGTTCGCAGTCATGAACTCCTTTCCCGTTATGTCTAACGCTGCTAATACTGTCGGTAAGATTTCATTCTCACTCAAAAAGTACAGGATTATCAAACTTGTAGGAAGCATAGTTCGTTTTATAGGTGCAGTAGATCAATTAGCATCAGCAAATAAATTAAGAGTGAACATTGTAATCATTGTAATAATCATCATCATATGCAAATTTTAAAGTGTGATAGCTTTATGCAGATTTACATGTAGCGTCAGTAATCGTGGTGTGAGACTATTGAGTGTTATAAAGGTGAAATAGTACACTAGTATTCTAAGTAGAAAGCTGACCTCTGCCATGATCAGGTATACCCCAGACGATGAGCTATGCCGGTAATGCAACCGCTAATGCGGCCGCTGCAGTAGCCCAAGCTGCCCTTCAACAGAAGCAGGCTCAACAACAGTTTGCGGCCGCCATTGTCCACTCTCTGCACCACGGACAGTTGGCGGGCCAAGCTGGACCTGGTGCTTCGGTCGGTCATATCTCCGCTCTACACAAGCAACAGTTGGCTGCTATCCAGTTGGCGACACAGCAAGCAGAGTTGACCAGACAGTCGACCCCACAACCCTCCACGCCTTATGATGCTGCAACTGCCCTGCATACCAAGTATCGTAAGTGACCATTCACTCCCTTCCCTCGTGCTTTTCTTTACAAATTCGACCCTCTTACATACCGCCTGGTGTCACTCACTGTGTTTCGCTTAACTAAAGAGTTGTACATAGATGTTTATGGATGTTGGCAGCTGCATCATGTATACATTTACTTGTTATATTAGGGTATTACGAACAATTATAATGCTTCTAAACAATACACATAATAAGTTATTAATGCATTAAACATTTTACTCATTTTAACGTAAATTCACAATTCTTAATTTTGCATTTTTGTCGTTTATGAGGTGTTTCCTTTGGGAATTGGTTAGAAAATGTATTATTTTGTACATAGAAATGGCTAAAGATGTATTTAATTAGTTGCTAGATAGTGATTGTAACCACTGATACAATGATTAAATGGCAAGTGTTAACTTCACCTATTCCAGCCACACCCGACACGTCGTCCTTCGCTTTCGAGGAGAGCTCCGGCTTCTATTATGATGCAACCACTGGTCTCTACTATGATTCCAATTCACACTACTTCTACGACGCGAAGACCACCACCTACGTCTACTGGGACCCACAACGGTCTACCTACTTGCCGGCGCCATCCTCCACCCAGGCTGCTGCCACTGAGGGAGTCACTGAACCTGATGATGGCTCTGTCAAGTCGGAAAATGAGCAGGTCAAGAAGGTGAGCTCTTTATTCGATATACTGTTCTCTAGCTATCTAAGGAGGAACCTACTGTATTGATCGAGTAATCTATTTGTAATGTTTGGTTGCTAATTGCTCCGATTACACATTGATGTTTTTTATAGTTAAACTATTACAATTAAAAAGATATAACAATTTTTATAACTGGTGATTATTTCAGGAAAAGGAAAAGAAGGAAAAAGCAAAGACTGCCAAAAAGATTGCCAAAGAAATGGAGAAATGGGCCAAGGCGATGAACTCTCAAAAGCCGATGATACAGTCCGGTGTTGCACCTATAAAAGAACCAGGATCGATGACGCAGGTAGCTATAATCTCTTGTTACTTCATTCCTGTGACGTGTTATATTATCTAACTTAATCTGTCGTTGACCTTACCTTGGCTTGTTAGCTACACCATATCACCGATTGTCACTCCCTGGCCTACTCACAGCACGAACTCTCGAGCAAGTCCGCCGACACCGGCTTCGCCATGCTCGAGGCGGTCTCCAGTGGAGGCGGTCACCCCCCCTCGGGGTCCCTCTCCACCTTTGTGGGGGGCAACCACCCCCCGGGGGGGGGCATTGCAGGTCTTGTGGCCCAGTATGGAGGTGACAGCGACAATGACGAGGGACCTGGGGAGGACAGTGGACCACCTCCCCCTCCTCCTCCTCCCTCTACTACCACTGGTGGTGGTGGTGGCAGACATGCTGTGGCTCCAGATGTTGATCCCAGGATCGCTGAAGAGGAAGCCAAGTCAGTCGTCATGATGCATTGTTGTAGTTTGCGTATCTTCTGTTTAGGTTCATTCTCATTGGTTGCCTATGATCATATTTATACATTACTAGGCTTGACTTGTAAAAACTGACACTGATCCAGGCCTGCCAACTGTTTTGGCCTCAATTTGTGTATAGGAAGGTGTTTTTGATAACTGAAGAAATATTAAATGAAAAAATTGCGCTTCTCATAATATTTGTTTTCACGGAACTAATTGTATTATTTTCTGCGTTTTTACAGTGACAGTGATAACAGTTACATGTACAAAAAGAACCTAGAGTAACATGTAGCAAGTCGTTGCTAACGGCTTCCTTTTGCTGTTTTCAGGCTGATCGATTGGAACAAGTTGGCCTGCTTACTGTGTGCTCGTGGATTCAAGGATGTGGAGACCCTCCGCAAGCACCAGAACTTCTCTGATCTGCACAAAAAGAACGTGGAAGGTCTGCGCAATCGTATCTCTGCCAGTGGAAATGGTGTCTCCCAAGCGCACCCTGATGACTCTGGCAATGACGGTGGTAAGGGGGTGCACCACTACCGAGACCGTGCCAAGGAGCGTCGAGACAAGTACGGTGTTCCCTCCCCTCCACGATCATCCAAGCGATCGAGGGTTGCACCAGCAGCATCTTCGAGCAGGGCGGACAGAGATTCACCACCTGTTGTCACTCCTAGCAACCTACCTGTGTACGAGGAACCTGAGGCTGACCAGGACTCTCAGTCGGCTAATGCAGGTGAGTTTTAACTGCAGCTCCAGTTGTTACAACGGGTTCAAATCGGTTAAAATGTAGAGTACGTAATAGTATCAACGTCATTTATAGTAAGGTAGTATATTAATAATAATAGCAATATAATGAAATACTGTTAGACGGTGAATAATAGCACCAATATTTTCTTTAGATATAGTACATCGTTATGGGTATTGTAATATCATTAGTATCATTGTAGTACCATTTTGACATATGACATGTCATGTTTCTCTTTTAAATAGGAACAATTTGTACCAAAATTTGATTAACAGTATAAATGCGTTTATTATGTCTATTTGTTACCAAACTACGTGACATATAATCTTTATTCTAAATGATCAGACAATTGGATATACTATATTAATAGATTTCATGCCAATTGTTTGTAATATGTTTGACAAAATTAATGAATACACACTAAAAAGCTACTTATATAGTAAACAGCCACTTTAAATTAAAAAATTCTTTCTTTCAATATAAATTATTAATGTGCAATTATTGTATACTAAAAAATGTGTCACTTCAATCAAAATATTTGTTTTAATGCTTTGAAATGTACAGTATGTTTTGTACATTTCAAATCTTATTTTTGTATTCACTGTATAAATAAATTCATAAATACGGTACTATCTATGAACACCTTGTTTGATTAATATTTATTGCTCGCAAGGTTACTACTGCAATATAATGTTTTTGAGTAATATAAACGATGTTATGCTCTACCAGTTGAGAATGTTAGTCATATGTATTTAATTTGCATGTTTTCAGTATATTTTGTACGCACGATTTCTATCGAAAATATACAAGCTATAATAATGCTTCCTTCCTTCAGACGAGAACGTCGGTAGTCGCCTGATGCAGAAGATGGGTTGGCAGTCGGGCCAGGGACTTGGACGTGCTAATCAAGGTCGTATTGAGATTGTAGAACCCGAGTTCCGAGCTCAAGGTGTTGGACTGGGAGCTCCAGGTGCTCAAAGTAAAGGACCTCCTTCTGAGAACTACAAGGATAATGTGAAGAGGGCTATGTTTGCTCGTTACCATGATGCGAACTAGATGTGTTCATCTCACTTCATTGCTTTTATATGTTCTTGTGTGTATACTTCTTCCCTCATTGTATATAATATGTTGTTCACTTATTGTATATGTTTACATGTTATACATTTTCCATGAAAATATATTATACCCTATCTTTTCGTATTTTGTTATTTCTATCTGAAATTACTGCAGGTAAAAACATATTTTCCTGGTTCATTTATTATATTAAATCGTTGATATTATACCCACGTGTATTCCTGTGTAATAATTTGGGGCATGTTTATATAATATTGTATGAGAGTATTTCATGGGTTTGTTCACTTATCGTACTTAGTTTTTATGTATACTATCTGTATATAACAGAATAGAATACATTGAATGTCCTGGGGTTGTAGGCCTACTATGTAGAATATCTACAATTATTGATAATATTTTTCTAACGCTTTACGTATTTTTACACACACAGTAATAATCAATAGGCAATTGTTGAGTTTACAAAGTTGTAGAATAAAGATCATAAATTTAATTACGATATTTATATTCGAATCATCCGGTTTTAGCAGTCTGCTTTTTAAACTATTTTTACAAATACAGAAACATTATAATCTGTTTGATTCAGAGATCGACCAGTAGTATTTAAAATCCGGGCATATTTGTTAAAAATTTTAATTTTGAGAATGTTTTCTATCAAACTTTTCTATGGAGACTGAAAATTATTATTTAAATCTTTTAATACTTTTAAATTATTACTTAACCACCGATTATATTTTATTAAATTACACACTTACCAACAACTACATAAATTTTCCAAAATATTTGATAATCTAGATATTATATAAATATTTAATTTTTAGATATACAACAAATAATTAAAAATATAACTTAAAAAAAATTACTTTTCAGATTTGGGGTTGTATCCTTTATTTTATAATTAATATTGATAGAAATAAACTATACAGAATAAACAATTAAATAATCATTATTAACGTATACAATTGCCATAAAAGCTGTTCCAGTTCAGCCGAAGTTTGGATAAGGCGATTTCATAATATAAGATAAGTAAAAAATTCCGTTTCTAAGTTTAAGTTTGGAATAGTCATAAGTTTTGATTAGCCTGTAAATTGTAATTTAGTAGCAAACAATTTAATTATGAGTAAACTCCCCCAAATAGTGCTCCTTTCAAAATATGAGAAAACAAACGTAAACATTTTATTAATATTGATTTTCAGAATATATAAATTTAATAATTTTTTTAACAGAAGAAAACTATATTGTTTGAGTCAGGATTCGGAATTCGAATATGACTCAAACTTATTATTCAATATTACTGAAGCAGTTATTTTTATTATATATTTACACCTTGCTGCAACAGCAATATAATGGACAATATATTTAAGTTTTACTCATTTTTAAACTGTCTCGTCACTTTCATAAAAAAACTAAAGAAATAATTTACTATGTACAAAGTGAGACCGAATAATTAATAAATCATTATTGTATTGTTTGTGACGGATCTAGGTGGGGTCGTAGAACTCTCTTAGGCTAGTGTACGGTTTAATAATAATATGATAAATTGATAAAAAATGTTGCTTGAATAAATAAATAGTTTTAGCGTATTATTTGATAAACTTTATAGCACTCTGTAAATAAGCACATATTTAAAAATTACTTTCGATATTTATATTTGTATTGAAAAAGTATTCGTTTGTTGCTTCTGATTCACAAAATTAATGTATAGCTATTTAAGAGTATTTTTATGCTACTTTGAATATTACAATTAGAACTTACACAGATGATTTTTAATTGATTCTTATTTAAAGTCAATTCAATGTCGTACAGTTGTTAATTTTCATAAATTATGTTTCTTTAATGCAAAAACGACTAGGTATTCTTTTTGTTTACGACTGTAAATTATTTGGTGCTAATGTTTGTTTTAAAGCTAATATTTGTTAAAAATATGATGATAATCTTTACAATTGTTTTAATGCTACTATTTGTTAAAATTAAAAAAATACTACAATATTAATATTTATAATATTATAAATAATTATATTGTAATATATTAGTATTAGTTAAGAAATATGATAATAATATTAAAAATTGTTGTAATGTTATTGTATTACTATTTTTTTATACTATGCTTTTATAGTCTATTACAATATAATTATTTATAATATTATAAATATAAATATTGATATAGTATTTTTTTATTTTAACACATACTATATAGTATTTTATATTTAATATTTATATTTTATATAGTATTTTAACACATATTTTAACTATAGTTTCATTAAATACAATTATAAATATTATTATTATATTTTTTAACTAATATTTACAATTACACTGAAAAAAATCGGCCAATCAGCCTTTCACTGGCTGAATATCAGACGATGTACTGGCTGATTATCAGGCGATATGTCACCTGAATATCAGCCAATGAACTGGTTGAATGTGCCTGGTTATCAGTCGCCTGATTGTCAGATGCCTGATAATCAGTTGATGCTTTATGCTCCAGCCCTGCAAAAAATTGAGGCTTTCTGATTATCAGGCACTCTTTTTTAGTTAACAAAAAAGTAATAAGCACTATAAAACATGAAATATAGATTATGGAGAACTGTAACTCAATAAAAATAATTTAATGATTTTCTATGATAAGACATAATCTTATATTTAAATAATATTTAACAATAAAAAATATTAATGTTTAAAATCCAATTGTTCACTAAATCAGATATAGTTTATATATTATAATAGCAGATAATTTTTACCACATGTTAAAAAGGTTCACTATAGGCAAATCAGAATTCA